>VZUI01047180.1:0-93939 GCA_013401135.1 Cettia cetti
CGGGGAGCGGGGCGGGGCGGGGGCCCGGCCGCTGGAGCCGGAGGGGCCTCGGCGCCGCACGGGCCCCAGCGCCCGGCCGCCTCCGCAGGGCCCGCAGCGGCCGCCCTAGTTCGGCAGTCGCGGGTTCGTGCTGCGGGCAGCACCAGCGCTCTGTGCCCCCTCAGAGGCACCTCACGGACGGCCGCGCTGCTGCTCCCGGAGTGCAGCATTGCTACGATCCCCGGCAGGGCAGCTGAAGTTAGAGGGCGCGGGGGAAAGTAAAGGCAAAACACTGGCTGGCGTACTTGAAGGGGAAAGAAGCAGAATTAAGTAGAAAAGGAGCGATAATCAAACATAAACGGCGCTATTTCTAGAATGCAACTGACTTAAGTAATGTTTCTGTAACAAATTTGTGTCGTATAGTTGGATACTTGTAAACAATGTGCTGGCGTCATGTCTTAAGGTTGAAGTTGTTTTCCGTATACTGTGGAGAAACAGAAAACCATCAGGGATTGAGATTTACTTTTTAAAAAGAAGTTCTGTGTATATGTATCTCAAAGCTGTATATAACTGGACTGATACTAGGCAAGCTGAAAAGACTGACAGATTTTTGTTTACCTTAAAGCTGTCAGCCCTGGGAGTCCAAGGTGTCCTGTATGCCTCAGATAGGGAGTAAACCTGGAAGAAGATTCTGTGGAACAGAGCATTCACTGTTTGTGACCTTATTGAGACAGTGAAAAATACCTGTTTGTGAAGAAATTCAGAAACTGGCTTGCATATGAACTGCTTCTGAATCACTTAGTGTGACTTTGAGCAACAGGGTGTAGCCTGTAGCTCAGTGGGAAATGTTGTGTTCCATCATCTGTAGTAACACACCATTTTAGTGATATTAATTTGAAAGCTATGATTTAGAACATTATAAGTTAGAGAATACATTAAAAATAGTATTGAATAATGCCAGTATATAAATTAGTTTGTCACCTTTCTTGGAAGTGATTCACTTGTGACAAGAATTATGGAGTATAGACTAATAGTACCTATAACTACCTTGTAACATCTAGGATGATGGGAAGGGGCAGGTGTTAAGTACCTTGAATAACAGAGAACTGGTATGATGAGTACCTGCTGAACTGCAGCCTAGTTCCACAATAGTTGTGTGTCTGCTTGCCTTTCTGCAGATTTCAGAGAAGGCCATTACTTCATATGTTACATAAGATTAATTGTCAGTTTCTGTGGTGGTGCAGCTTGTTAGTTTTATGTGAGTGTACTTCAGTAGATTGAAAGCAGTCTGTTTGAATCTGTGTTACTGAAGTAACTCCAGCTCAGCAGTGAATGTAGTAGAATTAGGTTTGCAGTACTTCTGGAAGTCAGAAAGCAGAGTCTGGGAAGCTGACCTGCAAACCACCTAGTCCAGCTCAGGTCTTTGAGATCCAGAAACAGGGTCTGGGTTTACAGAACTGAGCATGGTATGGAAATAAAGAGTCGAGTAACTCTGGACTTGCACTACTGAGACTGCATTCATGCATAATATGATTAAATTCTAACTTTAATGAATAGAATTGATGGTAACATGTATATTTTTTTCTTCTTTTAATGCAAAATGTATAGGAAGATAGATTGCCCCCCCCCCCCACCTTTTTACATGTGAAGTCTCTCTTCAGGTTTGATGACTTTAATTTCAGTGATGTTTTTTCCTTGATGAAATAATGTTTCTCAGCTGATATACCTCTGTAGCTGTTTATCATCCCTAGTGAAGCTGAAATGGTTGCAGTTGCACCAAAAACCTTGAGCCACTTTTGAGCACTGTTAATAAAATTGTTGATCATCTGCTGGGTGTAACTCCTCAACAGGAGATCTGGAAGTGCTTGTGCAAAGCTTGTTATGTAGTCTCAGGTGGAGAAACTGAGTTATCCAAGATGAAATTATTTGCATCAAGTCACTCAGTGTACAAATTGCAAAGTAAATTGCTGTCACCTGTGTGTAGCCTGATACTCCCTCCACTAATAGGGCAGTTTAGTAGCCATTGTTTTCTATGTATGTTAAAGTTGATTTTGATATTTATTTCTCTACTAACTCAAAAGTTGCTAAACCAGGAGAACCCTCTTTACTTGAGGGATCACATCATGGAGTGCTAATGCTAGATAAAAATAGTGCACTGTAGTGTGAAACTCATGTATCTCATGCAAGGAGATAGAATAATTTGAGACTGTTTCAAGTTGATTTCAAAATACATGCTGAAACATGCCAAGTACAAACACAGTAGCTATTGGTTTATACCTATATGTGTGTACACATTTGTGCATAATCCTTTTATATAACTTCATCCCTATGCTACTTAAGAAAAAATGTTTTCATTATTAAAAGCCAGAATTTAAGTGACTTGAAAATACTGATGAACAACTGAGTGGTGAACCAGAGCTCTCCAAATGGACAACTCGTTCCAACAGCTACTTAACAGTAGTATTAGGAGCAAATATTAGACATGGGTTTTAAAATTTCTGGTTTAAGATCAGTTTTGAGATGCTCTGTGTATACTCTCACTGCATTTCCCTTTTGAGGTAAGGACAGTTAAAAGAAAATTGCAGTAATGGAAGTTTGGATTTTTAAATAACATCCTATGACCAAGCTTATTTTAGTTATGGTGTTTCCAATAATGGACATATATATGCAGAGAAGCTATTTACTTCTCTTTTTTTTTAAGCCATTAGTGACCATATAGGTTTCAGTGATGAGTGCATGTCATCCAAATCCTGCAATGCACCATATTGCAAGTTTATTATGGTAACTGTCCTGTATTTTTTCTGATACAGAACTATTGGATACATTTACTCCCTAAAGTTTCACTTTAAACACAGACTGTTAACTCTTCCTTGCAGACAGAAAGAAACAGTCAAAATACCTTTTGCCAACTTTGGAAGGAAAAGAGGTGAGATTGACTATGAACTGTTTGTTTACTTTTCTGTGTTTTATTTATATGTATATATAATGTAAGTATCTGTGTGTATGTGTGCAAATATAGGGAAAAAACCAACAGAGAAGTTGCTAATGAACCCAGCTTTTTGCACTTTGTAGCAGAGGTAAGGTTCTCAGCTGTAGGTTACCATGTACCTCCCTAGGTAACAGACCAAGCTGGTAGAGAGTTGGTTCTTCCATATCTTTGTACTAAGTGGGGAGGGGAATGCAAGATCGCCGGGTGGTCAGGTGCCTAAAGGTGAATAACTCAATCCCAGTTGAAGAAGTGGCTGCAGTTCTGTTGTAGCCTGTGCTACTGGCTCTTGTGGTCTGTCCTGGATCATTTCCTTCTTCAGAGCTGGCAGAAGGATAGTAACTTTCCATCAACTTGTTAGTGATTTCCATTCCAGCCTGTCAGCACTGAGAAACTCTGACTTGTTCTTCTCTTCCAACTTTCTGGTAGGGTGAACGCACCTTCCTTTGCTCTTGTACTACTTTGAGATAAGGTTCAAAAGGGTCTCTGTTAAATTGCCTCAGTTACTAAAAAACAAAACAAAAATCCCCCACCCAAACAAAAATCCAAAACCAGCCCCCAAAACCCACAGGCATTCTTTGAGCAGCTTTAGCTTAAAGAATGATTTGACAGAAATGTCTTCTGGAGCCTGTATTAGTGTTACAAGCAATCAGCTTTTCCAAGGCCTCTTTTTATGTTATGCCAAGACAACTATTTCTGGGATGCAGCGTGAAGCCTCTCAGAGAAGTGAGCAGGGTTAAACCCAGCGTTTTTGATAGCCTCTCAGTTAGCTGCAGGGCTGCACAAATGGCTGTCCTGGCAGTACTGAGAAAGCAGCATCAAGTTGGTGAGCAGCAGCAGCTTCCTCATTGCTCCTTATGTTAACACTGACATTGAAAAAAATGTCTATCAAATCACGGCCACAGATCATTTCACAGATCTGTTTTAAAACATTGCTCTACAAATGATTGAGTGGATGCAATTAATGGGCAGTGTTCTCAGGGAGGAAGATAACATGAATTTTAACTCCAAAATTGAATGTGAAGCAGCCTTTTTCTACCTGAATTCAGGCAAAGCTGAAGATCTTTGTGACTTTTCTGGTCACACCAACTGCTCTTGCAGGAATAAACAGGAAAGCTTTCTCTACTGCTCTTACCCTTGGTGCTTAGGCCATCTTATTTACAGCAAGAGCTTCTAAAATAGTATAAAAAGGCTGTGGCTTCTGTTTCTAACAGCTTTTAAAGTGATCAGTTAGCTTTTAAATTGCTTAAATGAATTATTAAAATATTTTTACATGTAATTTTGAGAAAAGTGGAAGCTTCTTTCAGTATTTTGGATACTTGAGCAAGACATGGCATGTACCATTTCAAGGACTTGCCTGTTAGAAGGGGAAAAAAAAAGCAGTAAATATTCTTTGGTTTATTCTTCAATGGTGCCTTGTCCTTTTGCAGCTTATCAATGTAAGATTTCTTTTTGCCTGTGCCATAGTTTCTAAATTTTGCTGGATTTCTGCCTTTCTCCTTTCTATTTCCTTCTGCAGGAAAGAAACCTACTGGTGTCATCTTTACAGTCAAAAAGTAGGAGCTGCTGCTGAGTTTGTTCTCTGAGTACCAGGTTAGAAATGTATAGTTGCTTTGTTTGTAAAGGCTAAAGTTAGCTTCATTAATGTCTAAAAATTTTGCTCAAGCTGTTTTAAGGTTTACAGCAGCATTGTTTGAGGAATGGAGTTTATGGCTGAAATAATATTTAGATCAATTAACAAAAACTAAAATTGTTTTGGTGAATGTGGTTCACTAAGCTAAATTTTTCAGATGTTTATACATCTCAATAAACAAATGTGTAGGTTTAGGTCCATATATATTATAGCCTACTAAAACCTATCCAGTTACAAAAAGGCAAGTAAAGCATTAGTTGCCAAAACTCTAACCAGAATCAAGTCATGGAGTAGTGAAATAATTTGAAGTGCATCTAGAACTGGGTTTTTGAGATTTTCTGTCTGTGCTGCTGTCTTGAAAATCTGAATGTCTCAGTTCAATGACTAGCCTGTGGGAAATGTTAAATCCCTCCAGTTCTGTAAGACAGTGGGATTTTGTTGCAAAGTTATGCTGATAAATAATCAGTTTAATGTGTTTAACACATTAGTCTAATCCAATTCTAATATGGCAAAATATATGGCTTTTATAAATTATTTACTATATTGTTGGGTTAGAAACTGGAATAAACTGTGTAAATAAAATATTAATTAATTAATACGAGTTGTTGCTTTTCACTGGTGTTATAGGATTTGTTATTTATTTATTATTTCTTAAATGTACATAGGTAATGTACCTCATCAGTTTATGGAAGTTGCTCTAGTTGTCAGAACGACCAGCTTTAGGGTTACCAGTTGTAGAGTCTAAAAGTTTCTTAAAATAAACGAACAACCATGATGCATTAAAATAATAGTTTTAGTAGTTTAAATATACTTCTCAGTTACTCTTCAACCCTCTTTAGTGTCAGGAAGATGAATCATTGTGGGTTTCAATGGAGGAGTATCTACCACAGAGGGGTAAAATGAACTGTAGTTGGCGTTAATTTGTGGTAACATTGTGACTGTTTTATTGAAGCCATTTAACATATGCTTACGTAATATCTTTAAACAGCATCTTAACCTTTCCAAGGAAATCCTCCAACTTGATTTGGAATTTATTGTAGTTCAGGATAGAAAAGCATATACGCTGTATGCAGCTTTTGCCTCTAAGAAAGAAGCTTGGTTTCAATGACTTGGAAAAAGTGAAGTATTACCACTTACCCATTAATAAGCTCCTTTTTAATTTACATGGTGCCAGTGGAGCTTTAAGGAAGTACTTACTGCTAGGTGAGGCTGTGCTTGTTGGATTTGCAGGTTCTACAAAATCAAGATGGTGAATCATTAAATTAGTAGTTCATTGAACTGGGAAAGTGACCTTAGCAAGTAGAGCAGATATTTCTGATCAATGTATCTTGGATATCATTATGAAGTTATTAAAGCAGGAAGTAAAATGCTGCTTCTTTGTGTGTTTACAAGCTTAAACTATTTGTTTTAAACTTATACTGAACTAAAGCTTGTTAATCTTAGGCAGTAAAAATTCTAGCAAATATCAGAAGAAATTATGAAAATGATAATGACATTCATCTTCATCATATACAAAGAAATATATTTTTCAAGTTCTTTTGCATAATTACTTTTGAAAGAAGGCTATTGAATTAGTATTGTTAATGTAATCTGAAATCATGTTGTAATTCTCCTATGTGTAATGTAACATTTGCTTGGAGGATGAATATATTTTGGAAATCATGCTTGGTTCTCAAGTGCTTTCATATCACCTAAACAGCCTTTGTTCTGTTGTATTAAAACTTGTCCAGTTAAGACCATAATTTTCTATGCTGTGCTTTGTATCTTTTATTTCACAAATAAAATAAGCCAGTAAAATTTTCTGATTTCTGGAAGCCTTGGAAATTGCTTGATTTGCTGAAAACAGCTGTTTAAAAATTAATATTCAGTAGGCTTTTTTTTTCATTTTATCCGTAAGTTTTGTTGTATAGAGCTAAGAATTTGAATAAGCCAAGTAAGCATGATAAAGTTCTGTTAAAGCTGGGGCAGAACCTGTACTTAGGTATCCACCATAAAAATTGTAGATTTCTTTTCAACAACAGAAAGTGAAGAAACTGTAGAGAAAGAAACAGCAGTCTAATTTTTTCGGTTGGGCACCTTAATAGCTTTCATTCCTGGGGATCACCCCTTTGAAAGTTACAAGACACAAAAACTAATGCTTTTTTTTTTTTTTTTTTTTTTTTTTTTTTTTTTTTTTTTTTAAGTAAGATGTTTTATTGATTGGAATAATCTTGTGGTAAAGCAATGGCACATGCAACACTGGGAATGTAAGAAATGTCTGTAGTGTCACTAGTCTTCTAACTATATACACATTAAATGTTTACTTTACAGTATTTCTTTTAGTATAATGAGTTCATTAAAAAAAAAGCTTTTGATGCTAATTCAGAGATCCATAATCTGCTTAGTGTCTTTCACATGTAGTTTTGATGATAACTGACAAGCTGTAAGTTAATTAGCGTGGAACTTACTAATGAGGATGCTAAAATCCTTACTTTAAGATTTTTATTGATGATTTCTGAGCAAACTAAAGTAAATTTGATTGTATATCTAATAAGTTTTGGAACTTTCTGGCTGTAGGTAGTGATCATAAGCAACAAAAATTGCCCAGTTAATTGAATGATGGGAAAGTTTTGAGAAGTTTGACAAGAGTGGTCGTCTTCAGAAATGGGGATAACCCAAAACCAAAGCAATAAAACAAAGTCTGTTAATTAGCATGGAAGACAGCTTCTTGAATTAATATGTGGTGTTAATTAACAGGAAGTCTGATGTTGTGTTGTAATTACCACCAATATTTTTGACATACTGAGTGACTGAAGGTGAATTATATAGATAACAATTTAGTAAACATTTCGAGCTTGGGAACATTTTTCCTTTGTTTCTGTTTTTCTAGAAATATGGATAGACTTCTGCGACTGGGAGGAGGTATGCCTGGGCTGGGACAGGTTAGTATATAGCTTGTCAATCTTTTCTTTAAAATTAATCAATTCTGGAATATTCCTTTTATTATACTATTATATTTTAAAACAGCATCAAATAAACAGTTCATAGTAATAATCTTTTACTCAAGAGATGTGTATGCAAATCTTTGTTACAGCCTGACTTTTTTTTGTAAACATGAATAACTGTGTTGGCACTAAGTTTACAGAATGTTTATAAACCTTTATTTTTGTGTCTGAGCATTTAAAATTTTGTATTGAAGTGTTAGAAACACATAATGCTTTTTTCTTGTAAAAGGCAGTTTCCAGTAATAGGTAATTTTAGAACCTGAGGGGTTTTCTAAATGGCCAAGCACATCCACACCTCTTTCATAAATTACGTATTTCAGTTCTTGGATCACATTGTGAATGGGGCATTATACTAAAGTATACATAAATTTCAAGAGGTAATTTGAATTTAATTAATCACTTATGGGTAGTTTTAGCTATCTGAATGTGTGTTTTATTGTGTCTCCCCTTGTTGATTGTCCTTACTTCTGTAACTACTCACAGCAAAAAGGCCTCCCTGGCAGCTGTCCTGTTCCAGTGAGAGACCTATTCACATTGTTTGTCTTCTCCTGCCTCTACAGCAAGTCCTAGTGCTTTTTTCCTTGATCAACTGGCATGGCCAACAGTCTTTAAAAATAAAATCAAGCTGATCTTGTTAAATTGTGCTGATTACTGGGGGTACAGGGGAAAAAAATAATTAGAAACTTCTTTGTTTGACGTCTGTAGGAAGAAGTATTTCCTTAAGGAATGGGCTACAGTGTAATTTCCTTTGTAGTCCTTTCCTTTGGTTGGCTGCAGTAGCTGGTCTTTCTCTGTTTTCTCCTCTGTCTCCTGGTGTCTTGCTAAATTGAGAATCCAGACTTTTGTTCTTCTGGAGAAATCAGTTCTGTATGTCTTGGGCTTCAGGAAGTGTGTGCAAGGTTTCTGTTGGGATAGTTGAAATTGCTAAACCCAAAGCTTCTTTTGGTTGTGTACAGTGTGTTTATGTCCAGTATAACTACAGGAGTAGTTTAATACTGAAGCATTTGGTGAAATATTCCAGGCTGATCTACAGACTCTAGATGTTTTGCCAAATAAACTGTAACTTTTGGTGCATAATTTTTTTCCCCCTTTTTATAGCTAAAATTCTATTCACGTTCTCTTAGTGAATCTTCAAGCCGCCCTCAGTTATTTTTAGTTTCACTTTCTTAAACAGTTATTTCTCTTGTTCCTCTGAGCTGCCAGCCTGCTTCATGACTCTTCATTTTTTAACATCTGTGCAGTCTAATCTCTCAAGCTTTCACTTCTTAGTCCTCTCTGAACTTGACGCATATCAAAGCTGTTTTTCAAATTTACGCTTAACTCTCTGCTGTTTTCTGAATTTTTCATCTTTAACTTTAAGCTTGCTAGAAAATAGTGGCAGACAATAGAACATAACATTCAGAGGAAGCTGAATTCCTCTGGTAGCTTTGGCCTGCAAAGCTGCCCTGTGTTTGTTTAAATATGGATTTGTCTTTTAAATGAGTTGATGAGTATGTGTTGGATTAAAAAAAAAGGCATAAAACTGAATTGCTCTTTACTCAAGTTGCTGCTTGCACTGGATGTCTTGACTACATTTGTAGTCTTTTGGTTTATTGAATCAGCAGGAAGGCTTTTCAAATAGAATATTTTTATGTCCTTAAAATACTGTGTTTCAAAGGACCTTAAAGGGCACTTATATTCTGAGTATCAATTGATGATAATTGAGATTGAGGGATAATCCAGAGTGAATCAGATGTCTTAGAGATAGAAGAGAGGAGGAAGGTATTTCTTGGATATATTTTGTAATGCTAGAAAGTGAAATTATTACATTTGCTTGCACTAGAGTTTTAAATAACAGTACAAAGCTTTTTGTTCTTATTGCTGTGTCACAGTTGTTCTAAGGGTTGAACATAGTAAAAACATCTGACTGAGTCGTTCTTGCCAGCATAAGAATCATCTGTGTGTATAGTCTGATAGAAAAAGAGGCATTTTCAAAGTAATTTTATTGCATAGTTTGGAGATTTCTTGTAGCTTGGAGTCTGCTTAGCAAGAGGACTTCATCACATAAAATCTGCTGAGTCTGTTTGATTTGCTTTGTAACTGATGTTAAAGTACTGGCAGATGCTTGGTCAGCACAGCTCCTGTTAGATTTCTGCCAAGGCATTCTTTCTCAGTGACTTGTTTTAGCTTCTTCAGCAGCAGTTACTTAGCCCTGTCCCCTTGGTGAAATGACCTCTTCTGACTATTTTCTCATTTAGGTATTCTTGGTGTTCTTAGTTTCCAAACTCAGATATGTTGTCCTAAATGCATTTTAAATTCATGTGTTTGCAATATGCTTTTCAAGTCTTTTGGTGTAGTGTAATACACTTAAGAACTAATGTCACTGAATTTATGGTTCTCTTTCCTTACTTCTTGCTCCTTCAGGATGCTATTGAGTGGCTGATTTGCTTTCAGGTATGCAGAGGTGGTCAGTGCTAAATCCCATCTACCTAAGCCTGCCTTCAAATGGCTAGTAAACAAATCTTTAAGGAAGAAATCTTAAACTGATACTTCAGCCACACGCTTTCCTTCCAGTGAAATGTGGCATAGAATCTTGAGGCATTTCTTCTCTTTTAATCATAGGTGGACAAAGGGCTGTCATAGTAGGGCAGGAGGTGGACAAGAGAGGAGAAGGGAAGAAGTTTTTGGCATCACATAAGCCATTCACAGTATTTTCTGACAGTGCACTTCTGAAAGACACTCATTAACTGTGTGTTCTTTTTATGGCAAGGAACCTAAACCTGTTTAGTTTTGAACTTGATGCCAGAAGTATGGCCTCCTTTGGGACACTGCTTCATGCAGAAATTGTTTGTCTTACATGACTGATGTTGTAGACCTGGTCCATAAGTTTTTGTCTTGAATTTATGTTTTCACGATAAATACATAAGATGAATGAATGATTGAAGCCTTTTAGAAAAGATGTAAAAGATTGACAGTGTTGTGATGTCTCAAAGAAAATCTTATTGCTTCAATTTCCCTCTTGTAGTTTATGAGAAATTAAAGTTTGGGAAATTAAGATTTTGGTAATGCCCTTGTTCTTCTTAACTTATATGGTCTCCTTTCTATCTCCTTCTGCCCCTTGTCTTACTGGGTTTTTCTACTTATCTTCTCTTTCCTGATTCATTGTTTTCTGTCTGTCCCTGTTTGTCCCTCTGGAATACTGCCTACCACAGAATTTCACTAGTGGTTTAGTACTTTGATTTGCATTGTACATTTGCTGCAGACAAATGAACAGGTTTGTGGGGTACATAAAAGCATTCTGCTTATGTAGCAGGCGGGGATTTGGAGCAACACTGCTCTTCATTTTGTATGCTGAACTATTGTTTGCTGGTGAAATCAGTTCTGCATATGCCTCTATTAGGCAATCCCACTGCAAAGGGTGTGAGCAAATTAAGTGCATTTGTAGCCAAGCTTTCTCTCCCCATCACTTACAGAACAGTAATTCAAGGTAAGCAAGTTCTTGTCCATACTAGCACATGCTGTCTATTTTTCTGAATCCAGATGTGGTAGGAAGCAGTGAAATAATGACACTTTTAAAAGAGGCTTTTAAAGTAATTTTTCATTGCTTGGTAGATTTTTGAAAATACTCATTTACACAGCTCTGTTAGTGCAGACAACTGTTCTAGTACAATAAATGAAAAATAAAATTGATTTTGTGTCTTTGAATTAACATATTTTGTGACAGAGGGGAAGGGGGAAAATTCCAGTGGGAAGGGAAGGGGAGACAGAGAACTGACCTGTGTCTTATAAGGAGTGTTTACACCTTGACTTGGAATATAGAAAAAGAAGTGCAGATAGCTATTTTATTTGAATCATGGACTTGCCAATTAGCCATCAAGTGCTTCCATCTGTGAAATAGTTGATCAGATGGGTTAGCTGGGATGTTTCCAGATTAGGGCATTGTAAATGGCACTTGAAAACTGTCACTTTGATTAGGAGGTTTCAAATATTGCACTGCTTGATGCTGTGGAACCTTTTTCCCCTTCATAGGATCTTGGGTTTTTTAGAACATGCTTATTCTATTTAGTAAATCTGTGGCACCATGGGAACTTGGAAGACCTGCTGCTGATCTAAAGTTCTGCTTCATGTGCTAATCTAGTCAGGTGGTTGTTGGAGGACAGCACAGTGCAGTCTTTTGTGGGGATTCCAAAGAGGAGTGGAGGGTCAGGCTCAGTGTAAATCATTCCCGGTTAACAATTAGATGCAAATTTCCATGAGTTACTTCATTAAGCTGATGTGTCATTTGAAGTATATGACTTTTCCTTGCGTCTTTCATCTTCCATATGTAAACAAAAAATTCCACCAACAATAAAAAAAAACCTCAAATCCAAAACAAACCCAGACTCCCCCATCCCTCCTCTCCAAAAAAAAACCCCACCAAAAAATCCCAAACAAAACAACCCCAAAACACACCAACAACTCAAACAGGAAAAACTGCAACACCTTAGCATCTTACTGAAAATTATTTTGGTTCATTGATTCTTGAAACAGCTTATGTTTTAATTTGAAGGGTTCAAATCTGTTGTCTTTAATTAAGTACCTTCTTCATTGTAAAGCTGTAGAGTGTTCTGGTATCTCAGTATCTGTTTAGCTGTATGACTTTCTCCTTTCTGTGTCTCCTGGGTATGTATGCTTTATTAGGTTTGAGTTGTGGTGGTGCACTGTTGCCTTCTTCTCATATGTATTTGAAGCTTTAAATGCACCTTTTGAGAATATTTTGCCAGGGGAATAAATCTGAATTATAGCTCTTAAAATTGTGCATTGTTTCTGTGCCATTGCTTCTGAGACATTTTCCAGCAAACTTCTCAAGTACGAAAAATGTTACTATTTCTAGAACTCAAATGTAATTCCCAGTGGATGAGATAGTTTACAATTTGGGTGGGTTATTCCAGTTCTACTTTTTTTTTCCATGGAAGCTGTCAACCCATTTAAGGAATAAAAAAAATTTCTCAGTGACAAACATTTTTCATCTATTAAAAATATCCAACATGAAATCCCATAGAAAGTTCAAAAGACTTAATTGCATTATCTTCTGTAGAAAGTCTCAGAATCAGTTTTTATATACAAAATATATGACTTTGTTTTAAGGGCAAAAAAATACTGTAGAGATAGTAAACTGCTGTTTTACTTCCATTGTCTGGGATGAATGTTTTACTGCATTGATTTAGTATTTCAGTACAGGGTTGTTCAACAAAAGCTTTGTACCAAATTAGGGTGCATGTGTGGCCTGGGACTGGTTTTGCTGGACACAGTAACTCTACGGGTGGTGTTAGGCTTGTTTGAAAGTTGCTGGAGGTGGCAGAGTATAGTTCTCATACATTTGAAGTACAGTTGAGTCAATGTAATGTGATTTGTGTACTAAGGAGCTGATTGGGAGAGGGAAAGAAACTGCTAGAATTGGTTTAGGAGCAGTCATATAATTTTACTTAAACCCTGTGTGTAATTTGCATTATAAAGGCTGTCTTAAGGTAGGATGGCTGCACTACAGGCATGTCTTAGATATCTTAATCACAAACAAACATAAAACTAAAAAAGCTAGTAGATTGTGTCCGAGCATTACAGTTTCCTCTGATCTGCTGTTTTACTCTAGAGAACATTTTTTAGCTGCCTCTTTTTTTGCCTCAGGTCTTAAAGTTCCGTATTTCTAATAATTAGGCAATTAGATTCTCTCTGCTCAATTTAATTGCCAGTATAGATAGTCCAGCTGACTTTTGGCTTTCCCCAGAAGAGACAAAGGAGCTTGGACAAGGAAATGAATGTAGCCATAATGAGAGAGAACATGGGGAAGAAAGAGTAAAGAAGAGATATCTGTGCATTTTGGATTACACCTATTCACTTGTAATGTTCCTTTCTGGAAACAGCTGCCTTATAGTGATTGATTCAATTTATTTCTCTTGGAAATAGTATTTTTCTAAAATCCCATGCAATTGAATATTAAGTTGCAATGCTACTATGAATAAGGGTTTCTCTTCCTGATGTGTCAAAGAATCCTCTGTACGGTTTTCTACAAAGTTTGAAGTGGTTTTGTGTTATAGCATTGTGGGGTGGTGGGTGTTGGCTGATTGGTTTGTTTTTTTCAAGTGTTGCAAACAGCTGACCTTGCTGCATACTGGCACTGAGTCTCCCAATTCACCTGCTTGTATCCAGAGGAGCAGCTCTCCACAACAGTGAACCTACAGGCACGTAGAACTCAGTGTCTTCTTCATATTGAGGAGATATCTTTACCTGCTTTGCCTCACAATGTGTACTTTAGGATGAGCTTAGGCAGAACCTGTTGAGGGCTACCCTGGCTTCTTGGCAGAACTGTGTCTAGAACAAGATAATTAAAAATCTTCATTGGAGCAAGATTGCTGGAGGCTGATGAAATTACAGGTGCTGACTCGTCATCTGCCTTGAGGTTCAGTTCTAAATCCCAATACTTTCTGTAAAACTGATGGGAGTAGATAACAGGTTAGTCCTGGCTTTATTCCGGAATGAAACTGACCTCTATATTTTCTTTTTGTTTCCAGTAGATGGAGGCTGTGAAAAACAACAGTTCTTTTCAAAAAGTTGTACAGTGTTACTGAGAATTTGTCCCTAATCTTATGGCTTTTTGCTAACCGTAACATTATCATGTAATCATAGAATCATTTGTGTTGGAAGGGACATTTAAAGGTCATTAAGTCCAAATTGTCCTTATGCTTGATGAAGAATATTAACTGCAGTACTACAGAACACCTACCCCTTTGGGTTGTGTGTCTCAATGAATGTATAGATTAAATGGGGTAAAGATAGAGGAAACACTGATCGAGGGAAGATTGAACTTAAGCAGCCATTTCATGCAATGGTTGTATTGGGAGCGTTGCAGCGAATCTGACTATTGCAAATTGCATCAAGGTGATGTATGTAAGTAATTTTATATCATGAATACGTGTTAATATTGAGTAGTAAGTGTTTATTTCTAATAATAATGTTGTCTGAGTGTCCCATCAAACTAGAGACTATTTTTGTTTGAAGTTCTTAGTTAAAACACACACAAATAACAAAACAAACCAACCAAAAAAAACCCCAACCCCCCCCAAAGCTCCACAAAATAACCAACCAACAAAATAGAAATGCCCCCCTGCCCCCCCCGCCAAAACCCTAGCAAAAAACCAAACCAAAACCCACCCCACACACACACTAAAAAAGAAAACCACAGAACCACCCTACAGAAACTAAAATCCTAAATAAGCAGAAAAGCTAAGCAGTAAAATTCTGGCTCTGCACCAGAGGTGTTGGCAAATTTATGATCCCAACCCGTTTAACCAACTGCTCAAAGCTATACAAAGTTCTGTGTTTTGTAATTTTGGTTTTGAAGAGGAAGGGAGATGGGAAATGTTATATATTTCAAGTCCATCTATATTGCTCTTCATGGAGTTCTGTTGTAAATGTGAACCTAGGTAAACTTTTTTTAGGAGACAGAATTTTGTAAGACATACTGAGACAGTTTTTATCTAGCCTGTTAAGGTGGGTTTTTTCTGAGATTTTTTTTAATTTAAGGTAGCAGTTGATTTCACAATACTTGCTTAGTATCCCTAGTCCATTTTGGAGTCTCTGAGACTAAACATATTACTACAATTTTTATTTCATCTGACATATGGTGTAACAAGACAATGTGATCCTTTGAGAAATCTAGGCTGTTTGCTGAGACTTATGGTATTTTGTGGTCTGTTATGCATGCTTGATTATAATTGGTATAAAAATGGACCTAAACATACAAACTGTTTAGATATAATGGTAGCTTCAAAATCTAATCCTGTTGATGTGGAAGTAACTACAAAATTGTGTGTGTAATAGCTTGAAAATAGCAATAAAATTTCAAATTGCTACTAATTTTAGTGTGTGATTCACAGTGCAAAGTAATATATTTTTCCCTTTTTTTATTGAACTCACTGACTTTTTAATATTTTTGTATGACCTCAATAATTTTCTCTGTCATGACTGATCATGTTAACTTTCTGTACTGCAGAAAATGCAATACATGGCTTCTGGTGCTTGTCATGATAAAGTTGTTAGAATCATTGAGATCCCAGAATAAGCCCTACTCCCTTTGCTACTTCCACTGGTGGAACATGAGTTGGTAATTTCTGTAAGTGTATTGTCTCCATACAGGAAGAAAATGATTCCACAGTCCCAACTCTTATATTTTTAGGCTTAGCAATGTGTAAAAAACACTGTGCTGATCTAAGAAATTTCTTATTCTTTATATCAATATATCAGCAGGTTGTACCACTTACTGGAAAAACGTAGAGAAGAGAATGGTACTCTGGTGAACTTTTAAGGCCTTGCTATCATTAATACCTCTACCTCCTCTGTACCCTTGCTCATGTTTGTCCTCTCTGCATCTAGTATTTTGTAACGGGGATTTTTTTTCCCCTTGTACAAAGCTGTACACACAAAGTTGAATTTACCTCCAGGAAATAGTAGCTTTAAGCTCACTTTAGGTGCCTCATCCTACCATGCATCTTTTAATATGATAAACTATTATTTAATAATGATTGTCATTGCATTTATACCTCAGTTGCCTTTCTCCCCCTTACCTTCATAATAAAATGTCATCTTTTCCTGTAACACTTTTTCTGGAGGAGGTAGAAAAGGGCAGTGAAGAAAAATTGTGGGGTGAATAAATTCAAGAGTAAACCTGGGGGAGGGTGTCCTTTTTTTTTTTTAGCTAATCTTTCTCAATTGTCTTTGGATATAACAGCTGAAAATATGTAGTGAAAGGGTTAAGTCGGCATGAAAGAATTCATTTCCACTTTAATGACCTAGCCTTGCTGGGTTAGGACGATGGGGAACATGCTTCTGACTTGTACTCCTATTGCCAATTAACACCTCCTATAACAGGTTGCCTCAGCTAGTCATTGAAGCAGAGGCAGTAGAAATAGTTTACATGCAGCTTGTTTTTCACACTAGTTGTTTAATACTCACAAAATTAAACTATTAAAAGGTTCTTTCTTAGTTTACTAGGAAAGAAATAGAACATGATAGCAGTCGTTGTTTGCTTGTGTGTCCTATGTTTGTGCTTGAATTTTTCCAGTAGCAAAAATAAATAGAAGTAGATTCTTTTATTTTACACAGTAATGTGTTGTTTGGTGCTTTAAAGCTGAGATATGCTTTGCAGAACTTAAGTTCACTGCCTTTGGATTTTTATTACAGTTGCCCCTGCAAAACTGAGTTTCTTTTAAACAGCTATGATGTATTTCAAAATCATCTTTTGTGCTATTAGCATGAAACCAGAGCAGTGTTTAAGATCCATTTAAACAATGGAAAGTGTATCCATTTGTGGAATATTTCTCAGTTCCTTGTGTAATTAATCAAATCTGCTTTCTATACCTATTTGAATAAATCTAAAATAGTACAAATAAAGAGCAGTGCTCTAAAATGACACTTTAGTTCACATTTAATAATAAAATTGGCTAAATAATTTATATCGGTTCACACTAAGAGAAAGGTGAAGTAATATTCCTAAAAGTGTTAACAAATTTGCTAAAAGACCCGAGTAGGTAACACTTCAAGGCGTTAGGTTTTATCCTGTAAGAATGGCAAATGCCTTTAACACTTCGTCAACAAGGGCTACCCAACTAAAGGACTGCTTTTTATATTGGATCATCTCTTTAACTATTTGAAACGAAAATAGTAACATGCATAATTTAATATTACAATGTAATCTTCTGTCCATAACTTGCATGTGGTTTTCCCTTTCAAGTCTTAACTAAAAAAAAAAAAAATTGAATAGTGGTAACTTAATTTTATCAATTATTATTGAACTTGGAATTCTGCCATTCTAAACAAGCTTGGTTGGGTTTTATGAGGTGACCATCAGGCAGCTCATTTCAGTGACTGGAAGCATAGAGTTGATTCAAAAAGAAGCATCAATTTTTCAGTAACACATAACAGTATTTTTTACAGCAGTTCCTTTATTTTAATAATTACTGTATCCAGCTTATACATGTGTAGTTGAGAAAAAGAACGTTGAGTGTTCCTTGCAGTTTCCAAATCAAATTTTTCTCCAATTCTCCAAGAAATAATCCAATAAAGCTGTAGGCATGCATTATTTGCTGTTCTGCAGTGGGATGGACAGTCTTCCAAAACTATGCAATGAGATAGCTGTCTTTTGAATATGATAATGTAACCAAAAAATACCAGCAGCTCTTTTGAATTACAGACACAAATGCTTTCTTGTCTGGGTTCCTAATACCAGTTAATTTAATTTGGTGCTCTGCTTCGTGAGGATGGTGCTTCTTTGTTAAAGTTGGCAGGCAGTGAAGTTTATGAACAGTGGTAATAGCACATGCTGTGGAGGGTCAGTGTAAAATATTTGCCTTCATGTAGAGATTAGCTAATAAAATCTTTCTTCTTCTTTGCTTGATGAAAGAAATGCATAAACTTTTGTGAAAGACTACCAGAAACAGGCTAAAGAGAACTCAAAACACGTAACTCATAGCTGGCTCCCACATACTGTGTAACTAACACGCAGAAGCTGGGGCTGTCACTCCAGGGCTGTGTTAGATTATCAGCCATTTGTGGAAAAGGAGGTGATCAGAGATGGAAGAAATCAGTTCCAGTTTCCAAATGTCTCTATTTTCAAATCATCTAAAGTCAAGTAAACTGCTTGGAAGACCGATGTTCCAGTTGGCTTTATCTGTTAAATCTTTAAAGGTTTTTTGTTAAGAATCTGATGAACTTTGGTTTAGAATTTTCTGGAGAAAAACGAATGTGTGTTTGTAGTATTTTGTGTGGCAGTTTATCTTTGGTAGAAAAATAATATGAAACTTGACCTGTCGATCATTTCCTCCTCAAAGTTCCTGAATTTCAGTACTCTTTTGAGCAGTTCATTGTAATTGATGTTCAAAACGAAGGAATATTAGCATGAAAATTAATACACGTAATTGGTACAGTGCAATGAGGACTTTAATTTTCCCATAATCTGGCTAGTAATTGAAATCTACAAGAAGAACAGAGCAGAGGGAAAGGAGATAGTGAGGTCACACAAAGAAGCATTAATGACCAAGGAAATAGTTGGTATGTGCTGTGTATTTATAAGATGACTGAGCATTAACAAACCTGCCTTGTGTACTACCATTAGCTAATTTTTACAAGTTAGGTAAATTGGTTGAACTGCCTGGTAAGAATAGAAACTCATGTTTGATATTTTTGCATGTGTCTTTCATGTGCTTAAAATGAAGCAGTGAAGTATGCAGTTGATACCTCCTAATCTTTAATGTAGTAATTTTTATATGTATTTAAACACATTTAGTATGTAAAATCCTTCACAGTGAATACTAAGGCTTTAAAAAAATAGAGAAAGTTAAGCAAGTTGGTTTACACCAATGAAGAATTCTTTTTTGGATTAGCAGGGTTTCCTATGCTGAAAATAAATTGACCATGGGTGCTTGCAACAGGAATTCAATGTAAAAAGTGAAAAAAACCCCTATTTTAGCTCATAGAATGCCTAAAGATTTGCACCATCATCAAGGTAAATGAGCATTTGGATGCTCCAAGGAATATAGAAATCATAAGGGAATATTATTTCTTTCTATATTCCCTGCTTTAGTTCCTTCACTCAAACTAAAGGCGATTCTTTTACCTTCTTACAGAAACAAAATATATTAATGCTTGTCTTTGTTTTCTCCCTGTAAGTGGTGAATCTACTGACTAATCCCAAAACGAGATGAGTTTTGAAGAGTAAGCTTTGATAAGTTGAGGGCACAGATGCCTGTGCTCTCAGATATAGAGAGATATGCAGAGGGCAGAGCTGTGATTAAAGCCTCAGCTGCAGGACAGGTATCAGTGTGATTTTAACAGACACTAGAAATTCCATAGAGGAGAGCTTATCCAAGAGCCATAGTCTGTGGAGTAAGCTTCAGTTCAAGCTCCTGATTTTTAAGGAGCTAGTCTCATTCAAACAGCAAGATTAGCCTTCCAGAAATCATGAACTTATTTGTGCTAATCTTGGGGAGATTTTTATTACACTGTTCTTTATTTTTAAAATTACTGAATGATGTAATGGGATGGTTGCTTACAGTGAATCTGGAACAAATGTGGAATGCATTTGGTGATCACAGCATGGGTATTATGGTTTTTCCTAAAGCACAAGGTTACTAGATTTTTTTTATCTTCCCTTCAGACCATCTCTGGTCTAGAACTGGTGGATAATTGGGAAAGTGTTACGTATGAAAAAAAGGGTTTTGTTAACAAACTAGTAAATTACTTCTAGACTTGTATTGATTAAGTGGAAATATGAGTCTTTGTGCTTTCAAAATTCTAAGTGAACACTTCTTAGTCAATACACTTAAAGCAGAGAGATACAGTTTAAGAAGTAAACTGACATGTTTACGGAGAAAAAAACTAGGGGAACAGCATTACAAAATGATTGGGTATTTGAAATTTTGCCAGTCAAACTAATTGCAGAAAATTCGGGATAAGTAATGCAGGTGCTCTGCCCATCTGGTTCTGGGAAATGTTCTGAAGAACTGCTTAGAGAGTTCTTCAGTGTGAGTGCTAGAGGAGCTCTTCTCCACTGGAGCATCTCATTGTTGGGTTAGGGCTAGGCCAGTGAAATACTTGAAGAAGGGGTGAAGGTGGTGAAAAACAGACATTTGGTGAGAATACTATGGAAGGTAAAAAGCAGAGAAACCTGTAGGAAGATTGCAGATGAAAAGGCCAAAGTGACAGAAGAACTAGGAGTTAATAGTAAGAAGTGAGGATGGGCAAATACCAAGGGATGATGGTCAGCAGTATCAAAGTTGGAAATAGAGGTTTGAAGCTGTTAGGAAGTCAGTATGGTTGAGAGATTCATGCATATATGTGAGTTTCAAAATACAAAGATTGGATTCATAATATAACGATTGGCTGTAGAACTCATAGATTCATTGACTTTAGGGGGGAAAACCCCACAACTGAATTTTCTTAGTGTCTTTAAAGCTTTATTCTGAAGACCAATGTTTTTCTGTGTGTGCAAAAATCAAAGTATGCAGAAAGCATAATTCCTGTACAAATGTAATGTGTTGATTACTTAAATATCCGGTTTTATCTTCAGGAGGTAATGGCTTGTGTTGATTGCTGTGTCTTGTTTGATGTTATGTGGATGCAAGTTGTGTTGAATTTTTTCACTTAAAGTGAAAAATTAAGAATTTATTCAAAACTTTTTTTTCCCCAATTTTGCTTATAACTATGGAATCAAAGTTCTGAATCTGTAAAGTGTTTGTGTACAGTGAAGTGTATGTGTATGCCTATAAAGGCACTATTTTTCCTCTTTTAACTTGATGTGTAGTATCTTTTTTTTTTCCATAGTTGCTTTGTTGCTCTTTTAAGTTTACGTTTCCTCATGCAGAAGTAAGCTGTGTCTTTTCAGTGGAAATTTAGTAATAAAGTAATGAACGTGCTGTTAATTGGCTATAATGAGGTACACTGATATGGAATTCTGTATATAACAGCAATATTTCTCTTGTTCCTCAAGAAAGGGACATTTAAACTGCTGCCTCCTGTGTTTTTCAATTTCAACAGTACACAGAACCTGTTTCAACCAATCATTCACACCTGGGACAGTTGTGCTAATTTTTGAATAACTACTCATAAGGCAAAGAGCAAAGTATTTTGTTCACAGCTTTTCCACCTAGGGATCAGAGGTCCGTTTTTTCTCTCGCTGTACCAGTGTATCTGCAAAGTACTCCCATAGCCTTTATCTGCAAGTCCTCTTTAGCTGAAAGCTGATGAAGCAAAGGGAAATTGCTGTTTGTGTTGGTGCCAGTTAATCATGCTAGCCCAGCAGCATTTACATTCACACCACTGTAAGAAACACATAGTTAATTGGAGAACTGGCCATATTTTACAGCTGACGAAGGTTAGCATTGCAGCAAAGCTGACTAATGGAAACTTATCCGACTCTTCGCCTGAATGGCTTGTAACAGGTTTGTAACCAGTGTAACACTTGCCTGCTTTCTGTTTGACTGGCTCTGATAAGATTGCTCCTTAGACTGTTGTTTGGGGTGGAGGGCGACAGGATGATGGCTGGGTGACCTATTACAAAATAATTTTAGTGACAGAAGGTGCTGTGAAGAAGGGTTTGGGGATTGGGTGTGCAGTTTTTTCTTTTGTTTGTACCAACTACGTCTGACCCATGAAGTCACAATTACAAATTTCATTTTTCTTTAAGTTTTGTAATATGCAAACCAGAAGAAAATATTTAGAAACCGCAGAATAACAATGATGGTGAAAATAATTGTTTATTCTTTTTATAGGGGCCACCAACAGATGCTCCTGCGGTAGATACAGCGGAACAGGTTTATATCTCTTCCCTTGCACTGCTGAAAGTAAGTGTTCTGTGTACATAGTATGTCTGAATATAATGCTGGAGTTAGAGCACCTGGCAGCAGTCCAGAGTTAATGGACTTGGGTTTCTTAAGCGCTGGGCAGACATTTAAAAAATAAATTAATACTGATTGGAACCCACAGAAACTTATTTAAATTACTTCTCTTTTGTTGGCTTTGTTTTTACTATTTTATAGCTTGTTACAGTTTCCAAAAGTGCTACAAGTTGGAAATTTGCTAGAGCTCAACAAAGGCTGAAAAAACGACCTCAAATCAAACTTGAACCTTCTGTTAAAGATATGGTGTCATTTGGTCTTAATTCCAGATGTTGAAGCATGGTCGTGCTGGTGTCCCTATGGAAGTTATGGGTCTGATGCTTGGGGAATTTGTTGATGATTATACTGTGAGGGTAATTGATGTTTTCGCAATGCCACAGTCTGGAACGGTGAGTCCTTCTCATCTAGACATTGATAATTTTATTTGCTTGGAGTTTTTTTCCTTAGGGTAAATTTATTTTTAAAAGCTTTTTGTGCTTTACCTCATTGAAGGAATCTGAAGGTATAAGCTGTGAGTTATAATAAAATAAGTCTAATGGTTAGAGGGTTTCAGTTAAAAAAAGTGTAGTCAAAATGTAGTTCTTTTTAAACGAAGGCTAGTACGTAGGCATGTATATCAATATATGCAGATTGTATGTCCTTTTTTTATCCCAATTTATAATAAATATAGCGGTATAACGTGACTTTTAAGACGTAAAAATTGATAACTTTCAGAACTCATATACTATGAGCCAGCAGAAAGATTCAAAATGTAAAAGGTTTGATTAGAAGTGTATCATGCCCTTAAATGTGATGGTGCTATATACTTCAAACTTGCTCTCGTTGACAGATCTTACTTGCATGTCTCTTAAATGATACTTCTGTGATTTGAAAAAAATATGTGTTTAAATTTTGAGTAAGAATATCCATTTTATGAACAGATTAAAGAGACTAAATAGTGAAGGGGCATAATTTATGATGCTTTATTTTGGGTAACTAGAATGAAAAGTTCTTAAAACAAGCATGGGATGATTCCTTTTTAATTCAGAGCTGCACTCCATGAAATTTTCAAATTCTTTTGTCCTGAGTTTATTCTATACATGTACATAATATAAAAATCTGCAAAAAGCCAATATGTGATATTTATCTTGAATAAAATGTGTAGAGCTGAACTTGGAACAAACAACAGGCCACTGTTTGCAGACCAAACAGAGGAGAAAAAGGTGAATTCCTGTGTCTATTTAATCATGTTTACTCATAGTAAAGATTACTTAAATAGCAATTCAAAATAATCTTTTAGCATTTAAAAAATCACATTGAAATACATTTCTAAAAATTATATTTTGCATTTAAGGGTGTTCTGTCATGTAGTACTAAAGTATTCAGGTTGCCTTTTTAAACAGATGCTTATGAATATTTTGTTTGTGCGAAGTTACAAGTTAAAAGATAATATTGCTTCATGTACAACTACTATGATTTTTGTCTGTCTTTTAAATCAGGGTGTCAGTGTGGAGGCAGTTGATCCTGTATTTCAAGCAAAAATGTTGGATATGCTGAAACAGACGGGAAGGTAAGTCACTGTGAGGAGGGCTGACAGTAACAAGTACTCCCTCCACGGTTTTTAGAAGAATCGGCTGGATTTCTGCTGAGCTAGTAGTGATCTAAGGGCTATTAATAATGTTTAAAAAGAAATAATTTCCCCAGAAATTAGGTGAGTAGCATAGCATGTAATTCAGTCCCCCTCATGCGTTTCAATTGTCAGGAGATTGTCACTCCTGTTAAACCTACAGCTTTGATTATCGCCCAGAAAGATTAGAATGCTGCTCAGTTTAGCATAGGCGATTACTACACAGCACCTGCTTAAAAGATTCATGTTTTTATTTAACCCTTGAAATAAAATTTTTAAAATTTTTGAAGTTACAGTTTATTCATGAGCAATTTTAATGAAAAGAAAGGGAAAATAATTTTGCAAAAGATCCTAGTATTTAAACAAATTTTTATTTCACTCCTACCTCTCAACAGTTGTCGTCTGCTTGCTCAAATTCTTTTACTGTGGGAAAAACTTCAAAATTAATGTTAGCAAAAGGCTCAGCAGCTGAACAGAACAGTGCAAATTGCTTTTTGACTGAGTTCCTAGTTCTGCTGCTGGTTTAATTGATATTTAATCCTTTCCCACTGTTGGTTCCCGTTGTCCGTGTCTGAAATGGACTTTCTGCCGTGAAAATTCAACCTTCGATGCCAAGGAGTTAAAGAGTAGATATTTACTCAAGTGCTGAAAGGGTAAAAACTGGTTCAGGGAAGGTGTGGTAACAGGGTGAAAAACTGAAAGCATGATCTACCACTACTAATGTGTATCCCTTAATGATAGCCCTCTTTTGTCGCATTTATTCACGTCCATGTTTTCGTCATGCTGAGTAATTTAAATATTACTAATGGCGTTTTTTCACAGCTCATCCTAATTTATGTCCTCATATGTTCCTATTTCTTCATGTGATAAGTGTTTGTATTTTTAAAAATCTCAATGTCCTCTTTATTTCAGACCTGAGATGGTAGTTGGTTGGTATCATAGTCATCCTGGCTTTGGCTGTTGGTTGTCTGGTGTAGATATCAACACTCAGCAGAGCTTTGAAGCCTTATCAGAAAGAGCTGTTGCTGTGGTGGTGGATCCCATTCAGAGTGTAAAAGGAAAGGTATAGTAGGCTTGCTTTATATTTTTAAGGTACTTCAGTAAGATTTAATACAGAAGCACTGTAGATATGTTTAAGTACTTGGTTTTTGGAGGTCCATACTGTATTAAAAAAAAAAATTAAAATCAAAATCTCTTTGTAAATGAAATGATCACTTCCAGTTTGTTCTGCATCTTGCGTAAGTAGTCCTTAAACAGGCTGTAAGTCTTTGACATTGTCAGTACACATAACCAATCATAATCCTCTCTTAATATTTTGCTATTCAACTGTCACTCAACAGGTTTACAACTAATAATCCAAGTATACAATGTTTTATATATTACATTTTAGCTACAAAATCTGAGATCAATTACTAACAGATTGGAATAAGTTCAGCCCCTTAACATGCATTAAGAATGCAAAGAATGCGTTGATTTGCAGGCATTGCATATGATGATTTTTATTAAAATTTCTATTCCAAATATTTTGGGCAATAAAACTTTACAGAGAAGTGATATCAAGCATTTGAATTTTTGAGAAGTGTGCAGATAAATGATTAAGTATGTTAAGATATTATGAAAAGAGATTAACTTGCAAAGCATATTGGGTTATAGTTGTCCTTTGTTGAAATCTCTTTTGTTCTTGTTTAGTTCTCTTTTTATTTCTTTCTAGCCCCATATGCCATTTTCCTATTTCCTGCCTCATGACAGCAGGGAGCAGCTCTATTATCACCTTCACAGAGCTGTCTGCAAATGTGAGAGGCAATTCGATTTTGCTCAACCACAGGGAGAGTGGATTAGAAAAACTACAGAACGTACAGAAATTGGCTAGGTGGTTTACTGCTTTAAAATACTGCTGAGGTGTTTTGTTTGAGCATGCACTCCCATTGTATTGTAGAATAATTATTGAAATGCGTCATGGTATATGTGGATGATGTTCATGTAAATTTATAAATATTTTAAAAGTGTTCATCTTCTATAAAACTGTAGTATCATATTTCCTGTGAGGCAGATCTTATTAAAGATACCAAACACTATGGGTTCTCTTAATTTCACAGCAGAATGTTCTGAAGCTCCAGTTGCATTTTCAGTTGGTTTTTTTTTTTCAATTCTGAATTTTATACCAAATACGTTCATGTAACAGGCAATTGAAAAATAACTAGCTTCTGGTTTCTTGGAAGATATTAGACAACTGTATACATTTTGTTCATTTTTAAATTGCTTAAAGAGTAGAAGAAAATAGAGGTAGTCTTGGCGGGGGGGAAAGATGCAGTAGAACACTTAATTATTCCTAACTTATTTTTCCTAGAACTTTTATTTTCCCACTCCAATAGAAATGTTGAAATAGGATTCTTTTTGTTTTGCCAAAATATAATTGTCAAGACTATTACTAGTAATTAATTTAGACCTCACTAGCCATTAAATTCATTAAGAAGAAAAGCCTCCCTATAAGTCACACTGCTGTTATAACGCACTTGCTCACTAGGTGCTTCTTTTAAAAATAATTTTATTGCCACTGTTGTTAACATAGATGTCTATCTTTGAGGTCTTTGAGATCTTCAATGAAGTAATCTTTGCATATTTATTTTGAATGTGAATAAATTTTTGTCCATCTAAGCATTTCTCAGTTACAGCTGCTCTTATGGCATTGCTGCCAGTACTTGAGATTACTGGAAGTCTTGTAATGTTTGTTTTTCATACACATTTTTTAGCTGCTACAGTCAGATTAAATTACGTTCTCGGGTTTCACGTTAAAAAAAATTTACATCTGTCATGTTTCTGGCAAGTGTCTCCTTTAAAGCTTAGAAATAAAAAGAGTCTCCCAAATTATGAATATCACTTGTAATTAACTTCTTGATTTGGAAGATGTGGAATGTGTTTGAGTTTTATGATCCTGGTTGGCAAGATCACTTACACTAAAAAGTGCTTGGATATAAGATGAACTGAGAGAAGAACAGATATATTAGAGTTCAAGGGGGTTTCTTAGGTCAGGTTTCAGTGCTTCATGTGCCTGGCTAACTTATCATGGCACCCAGAGCATCTTCGTGTGCTACAGAGCTCAAGCTCAGCCTGTTGCAGGAGTATCTGCATTTGCCAGCACCAGCAAATGAAGAGCCACTTGCAGAGGTAATTTTGCTGTTGTAACCACTATACTGGTGGGCTTTAGCTACGTGAGTCCAAAATCATTACTCATTATACCTTATACTAGCAGGACTGTCTGGCAAAAAAAATATAGTGAACATGTGGCATGAAAGATTTTAATATGGCATGTTTTGTCTGAGATTAGATGTATTTAAAAGCAAAGACCAGAATAACACATTAGCTAATTTTAAAACTGCCTCAGGGCAGTTCCATGCCCATATAAATTGCCATAGTTTATGGTCAGTGAAGCAGTCATGGTTGTGCTAGTGAGGAGTAACTGGGGCAGAGGTTATTTTTATGTGTCAGGAAGTTGCAGTGAATTCTGATAAGGAACCTCAGGTTCACCTTGACTAGCTAAAACATTAAAAAGCAGTTTTTCCTGTTACTGTAGAAAATGAAAATTTGTTAAGTTCTTTGTTAACTGCCTTGTCTCCATAAACGTTTTCTACATAGCACAGGGATGTATGATTGCAGATTAAAAATAAATATACCTGTGATTCTCATCAGTTAAAAAAACCAAACGAGTAATTTTATGTCTTAAAGCCAATGAGGGGAAAAAAAATAGAGTCATGTAAAATCCTTATATAAAAATAAACCCCTCATATAGATCTGTGGATTAAATGCCAACTGCTTTAATGACCTTTTTAGGACTGGGATATTTTTGTGTAAATATAGTAGGACACATGAAGGACAAGGATTTCCAAATACTCATCTTACTACTCTAAATACATACAACAACAGGTTTTTTTATGACAGTGTGCCATATTTTGTAATATTTAGGATAAGAGTGCTCTAGTTGTCTGTAAAACTTGCAACAGAACAGTGAGTTTTACCTGAAGGTCAATGGTCTCAGAACCCAGGGAAGAAAAGCTTTGTTTTGACTTTTTCCTTTTTTTTTACTTTGATTTCTTTGAATAAAGTCAAAGTAAACATGCTGAAATATGGCCAGTGGGGCAACCTGGCTAGCTGTTATTTCATTTTATACTTACTAATAAACTTTTCTTTTATTCCCTCCAGTTTTCCAATCTGTGCAATGGAAGCTGTAATAATATTTAGAATTTTCCACAGAAGCAGTAATTTCATTAAAGATCTGGAATACAGCTAAATATTGACATTTCATATTTATTTCCAACATACACTTTGAAATGTCTGTACAGAGAACCATAAACCTTTGCCAAATGTTAAAAATAAGTGTGTTTTTTTGGACCTTAACTTAGCAGCTGTTCATCACCTCTTAAGGAAAATATAACTACACTAAACCCACTGTAACATAGTATCTTTACCTCCAAAAGCATTAACTTACTGCATGGCACTCCCTGTATTGTTAAATTAATTTAAAAAAAGAAGGTAGTGTTTTCTTTTTTGAACTGTTTTAAACTTTGTATCTTTATTATAACAAAGTCACCATTTAAAATGACTTGATCTTCTGAGAGAGTTAGCTGTTTTCCCCTTGATTAATAATTGTTTGCATAAGGATCAATAAAATATTCAAAATTGTCGGAAGTCCATTTTGTACATCTGAGAAGCTTGTTGGCACTTGTGGTGTGTTTAGCAGGATTGGTAGCAAAATCTTTTACTCAAACAGCAAACTTTCATTTCTCATTAGCCATATTTTTTCCTAGCAAGGCCCTGTCAGAAGTATTTGTAGGAAGATTTGTTGGTTTATGGCAAATTTATTTTTTTTTGCTGAGGAAAATAGTTGTCTTTGCAAAAACTTCTTTATAAATTCTGTTTCAGTCACCTCAGACAGATAAAAACAAATATGCTATGCATCTTAATCTTGTGCTTAAACCAGATCCTGCCATGGTCATAAGAGGATTTTGCTGTGGTCCTTTATCCTTATCTTAAACTCATTGAGACGGTAAAAGAAAATAAATATGTCCATTTGGGTAGCCTGGTAAATCAAAGTAATTCTAGTTGAGAATGATCTCTGTAGATCATCTAGCCAAACTTTGTGCTGGGCAGATTCAACAGCCTCATGGCAATTCCTGTTCCAACATTTTATTTTTCTTGCAGTTGGTTTTTTCTGCTTGTATGCATATGGTCAGAAGCTCCTCTTTTCAGTTTATTACTAAAATAAAAAATGTAGACAGCTGCTACATACATCATTGAAGAACTTTGTTCTGTGGTCCAGGCAACCTCTTCTGGAATTGGAAGGTTTTTTACTTCAGAAAGTCAGAATGTGGGCTGTGGTCTGAAGCTATTTTGTGCATGCAGTTTCTTTTCATTGGTACTTGAAAATTGCTTTCTTTTGTTCAACTTACAAGATCTTTAGAATTTTATTCTAAAAGGAGTAAAAAATGTGCTGGACTTTATTATTTGTTATTTTAGTAATTTTTGAAGTATGAAAATAATTACTATTATTGTGTTGGAGGGAGAGAAAGATACATGTTGGTTTTATCCTCCTTATACAAATAAAGACCCTGAGGAGAACTGGAGGACTTGTTTCAGCAACCTCTTTCCCAATTTTTGTGCATTGGTACTTGTAAATCAAAGTGACAACCTGTGTGTAATTAGTGATGTATATAAGCATTACAAGTTTGTTAATACCTGGTTTCAGTTTTTTTACTTTTCAGAGCAATAGGTGGTCATTTTCTTGAATGCTGACCATAAAAGTAGTGTTTTGCAAGTAGTTTTGATCTCTTTTGCTGCTTTTATGTTCCAGTTTAGATTAAATTGTCTGTGTATTGTACTGTTTCAGATTGCTGGCTTCCATTTTTGTGCTGCAAATCTTCCCAGTTTATCAAGACAAATATGTGTGTGAATTGTTTCATAATTTAGTAATTACTTGTTAATCTAAAACACTGAAACCAGTAGGAGATAGCAATTCAACAATTAATTTCCTGAATATTGGAATTACCATCTAGCTTCAAGATTTTCTTCAGCTGAGCATGTTTTACACCAGTTTTTTGAAAGATTGCATGGTTTAAAACCTCCTGTCTTTTATCAAACTTCTATTATTTTTCCTTTGAACTTTTCTTTTTCCCTTCTTTGTTTGAATTAGCCATGGGGTTTAAAGAGACTTTGTTTTTTAAGAAGGCAGAAAAAGAGCAATCCTTGAAATGAGATGTGTGGAGACACTAGTGTAATGCCTGAAATTTAAAATAGCCCATTAAGAATTAAGTTTGTGAGAAGTGTAAGCAGACTGGAGCCACCTAACAAGACTTCATTAATACCCAACTCCTCCTCCCCAGTTCATGTGCTTGTCTTGTTTTTTGCCTTAGTAAGTCTTCCATAGACACAAGTGAATTCAACAGTCTTTAGGGTACAGTTAAAAATAAGTACCATAGTTGAAATTAGTAATTAAAAACAACTAAACAAAACAGTAAATTGACTGTATTGTCACTGCTTTGGAGACATGCCTATTTATTGTGAATTACCATGCAAATAACATTTAGAAGAAAATGTATTTTAACGCGTGATGCCTACAATTTTGTCAGAATCTTTTTTACCTGGAACAACTTCCATTGTTAGAACTGGATTAGCGAGTACTTTCTATTTTAAATGGAAAAATTCTAAAATAGATAACATAACTTCGCAGTTTGAATTTTTCACTGATGTATCAAGAGTACACATCTGAACGTTATGCACAGTGTAAAGTACTTTTAGATACTCTCACAGTACTACGCTATTTCTTGCCATTGACTGGACAGAAACATTGTGGTTTGATCTAGGGAAGAACTGAGTTTCAATGGGAGCCTGGTTTGGAGAGTAAGGAAGTTTGTATGTTTGCGCTGGGTTTGATCACTCTTGATTTAGTAAAGATTGATGTTCTTTTGCCTGTAGAATCGTATTTGTAGGAGATGAATTGTGTCTGCATCACAGTGTGGGCCACTTGGTATTTTCAGTTCAACCTGTGTAAACCTAGCCATAAACTTCATAGTTTTATTACTTCCAGTGCACCACTGGTTTGTTACATTTTCTAGAGTGGTTGTACATATCCAGATTAACATATTTTGCGTATTTTACCTCCTATTTTTTTAATGGAGTGCTGAAATTGTTAGTATCAATCCTAATGTTCCAAAATTTGTTACATAATATCCTTTGGACTTGTGATTCAAGTAAGTAATGTATGTTTATCTACTAAACAATTTACATAGGTTACTTGAGTTCATGCCCTTCCCTAAAACAGAAAGTTCCAAGACTTCGTTGAAAAGTACTAAATGTTTAATTTCCTTTTGCTGTGGTGGATGTAGAATAGTCCATTTATCTTCATTAAGGCATATAGCTTTAAAACTTGTGGCTCAGCTACATGGGAGTTATGGATGCATGCCCTCACTTGTCAAGATAAATGTATTATGCTGTAGTTCTCTTCCCCTTCCAGTATGGATATTGAAGTTGTACTGCAGATTTGACCACAAGTAAATAATTCTCCAAGGATAGAGAAGGAAAATGCACATACTCCTAGGAATATGTTTTCCAGAGCTAAAATTGACATTTTATAAATAATTTCCATGTTGCAAACTTCAAACTCACAATCACAGCAATTCAGTGATATGCATTTGGCATGAGTCAGTTTCAGTTCTTAGTGCTTTTCATTGGAAATGGCATAAAAAGTACGATTTCTTTGAATTTTTTATGTTGTGGGCTTGCAGGGGACAGAAGATGTTCTTCACTTGTAGTTGTCTAACAGTGCATGGCAGCATAAATAACGAAATGGTCATAAACCTGAGCTGCACTTCTCTGGTCACATGTTCCATTTCATTTTTAAAGACTCTAGAAACAAACTAAGCACTTGATAACAGGTCAGTTGCAGGTGATAAAAGAGATTTTAGATGGGACATTACTTCTTTTTCCACACCTGGCATAACCATACTCTATCCTTTGCAGTTGTCTTTAAGCACTGGTATGTTTGTTCATAAACATATGGCATAAACAATACATTGCTATTTGAATTCCAAGGACACAATGCATTTTAAAAGATAGTCACCATATGCCATAGATTCTTCACTGGAAAAATATTGATGTTAGATTTTTTTTTTAATTTAAACAATAAAGGCTGATTTATGCCTAACTGAAGTTTACCACTAAAATATAGTGGGACTTGAAAAACAGAGCTGTTTCATTCAAGATTGTTTGGAAATTTAATATTGTAATGATTAAAGAATCGTGTGTGAAGTACTCTTGAATTAATTTTTTTAAATACCCCACAAAGTTATGAATACTGTTTTAGAAAAACTGATAATATTCAGTTGTTATCAGTATCTGATAGTAAAAATATAAAGAGTGATAGCATTGACAGTTTCAGGAGCAGCTAAAAGAAGTCTGGCTACTAAATATCCTAAATTTTAATCAAGCCATTATTTTTAATAGCTGTGTGAAGACTATAAGAGGCCAGATTTTTGTCTAGCTAGCATTGAGGTGTCCAGTGCTTAGATTGTGAGTAAATTTTAATCATATTAATTATAGCTGTCCTGAAATTTACACAGGACATAATTGTAAATTTTCTTTCTAAAAATGCATTCTATGAACTCTAGTGTGGGCTGTTGACCCCAGGCAAATGCTATAATAATGCTGTATAGTTATTGTTTTTTAGATTATCATGTATTTTGAAGCTAAGACAGATGTACAAAAAGATGCAGTTTTTATTTTGTATTGGCAGCTTCCAAATATTTAGTATCTATTTCCAAGAACTGCAATTAGTAAAGCATCCATGGTACTGAAATCCACACATCCCACAAGCTAATTATATTTGCAAGGTCAGATTGAATACATATTTTCAGAAAAATAAAGGGTTATATAAATGTGTCTTCTACTTGGCTGTTATATCACAGTTTGTTGATCTGGAGTATAATGTGTACAATTCACAAATTTGTCTGATAACAGAAAGTGGTGTGTGATTGTGTTTATTTTACTAACCAGTATATTCACAGCAATCACTTCCAAATATCTCTCCAGTAAAGATGTGTTAATTACAAAACAGACAAGGTCTTCTATTATATTAAAGCTACTAACAAGAAGACAGCAGGAATCACACATGTAAATAGCATCATCAACCCCTATTTTAGTCCTCTGTTTTGATCTGTGAGTTGCGCATAGACCAAAGGTGCTATTAAAGACTCAGTATATGAAATAGGCAGCATTATATGAACAAAATTTATTCAACAAGAAAACAGACCTTTAACATGAATTTAACAAGCCTGAGAAATTATAAACTCTCATATGCTGCAGATTCATGCAGTGATAATAAACAAAAAAGGAAAGTAAGAGGTTTCCTTAAGCTAGCCAAACTGCTAATGGTTTTGTTATAAGCTGTCTGCTGTTGAAATGACCTCTGAAAAGTCTGGAGACACTTACACAAGGAAAAATTAAATGGTCAGAGTGGTGAAAGAGTTGCACTATGGAAGTCCATTTTAAAAAAATTACCTTCGAATTTCTGGAAAACATCCTATTAGCATAGACTTCTGGTTAACTTTTTAATGTCTTTTTAGGAAAGGAATTTAGGATGAAGCTTGGAAACAAATTTTTACTAAAAGAGTACATGCTGTATTGTATTATATGGTATAGGTTATTTAAGTACAATGAAAGCTTAAAATTTTTGGTTGGGAAATACTGACCTTTTACAATAAAAATCTAAGCATCTGAGTGGTGGCTTGTACTGGGTTTAATTAATCCTTAGAAGTTCTTTGCTCAAAATACTGTCTAAAGTTTCCATCATAGTACAGGGGGTGGCTGTGTTTCTGTCATCAGCCTGCATCATTCTGTGCTTGGAAATGCACAAGCATAGAGAGGAGACTTCAACTTGTACACACTTCCAGGTGCTCACTGGGGCTTTTTTCTTGGATCTTACTGTGGCATAATTAACACCTACTTCACCCATTGCTCATTAGTACACTGGACATTAATGAGTCTATTTATTTTTATGTAATCCTCTAAAGGTGGGACCAATTTATGCTCACTATGAAAAAAGCAACTACGTTTCATAGAAAGGAATATGTAGGATTTATTGCTGTATTTATGTTTTTGTTGTGTATTAGGTCTAAATTTAGCCTCCAGGTTGCTGAGCATGTTAGTTTCTTTAAGATGGTTGCTATAGTGATAGCAGCAAATTCCTTTAATCTTAGTGTAGTTAAAGTATTTAGTTACCATTGGTCATCAGAGTGCAGCTAAGATGAAAAATAGCATTTGCACATGCACTTTTTGTACTCCTCTGAGGCTGTAGGAATTGTCATTTTATCCTTTGTAAAAGCATAATATTTGGTATTTGTGATTTCAGATTTTCATACTGCTTTCTGTTAGATTTATGTTTGTTCTGCTTAGGAAATACTTGCATATCATTCCTTCAGGAGGACAAATAAGTGCAGTGTATTCCCCTGCAGCTTGTACCTGAAACATGAAAGTTACTTCTGATCAGTATTAAGATGTTTGAGCAATATTCAGTATCACTCATAAATAATTCATATTCTTGTTTTGATGTGAAATTTAACTAATCTGAAAACTCTAACTGAAATATTAGATTTTCTTGTCAAAAAAAGCACAATAATTTTTTTTGTTTTGTTTTACATTGCTTAAGCCCTGAAACAAGTCCAAGCTGGACAATGCCATTCTTTTTGGATAAGCTCAACTTTATCTAGTATAGTTCTCAGTTAAATTAAGGTCTAGAAGTGGGCCTGTTAGTGAGCTATAAAGCAACTCCTTTTCATTCTAGTGTACTGCCAAGTTCATGTTTCTTGCTCCTCAGGGTAAATTTTTCCTTGCTTAGTTTTTTTCCATTATCTAGCTAGTCTCTGGAGAACTGGTGGTGTGCTCTTTTTTTTTTTTTTTTTTTTTAATTCTTGCTTTGTGCTTGACTTTTTAATTTATACTGCCTGTTTGTTATGGTTGGGCATTTCTAGGTGTTGATGAATCAGAGCATCTAGTTAAAACGGAATACAAAGATACATACAAAAGCTTGTCACAAGTGTTCTAAGATATAGAAAAATGATAAAAAACGAAAAAAAAGGTTACTACTTATGAGAAAGAATGTATAGATATATAGCAACTGGTTTAGATATTTTTGAGAATTCTTCTAAATGTAATTCCTTTTTTTGTAGCATTGGTATCAGATAGCATACTTCTGCTGCATTCTAAATATGAATTGTGTTTATTGTTCAGAAAAAAAAATATCACTGGTAACTCACTTTAATTGGGTCACAACTGAACATTTTTAACAAAGAAGATATTTTTTAGGAAGGTTTTCTGCATGCAGTTTGAAAACATGGCATATGCAGGTGGATCTGGCCAGCAGCTGAGAGACCAATCAGTAGCCCTTAGTGGCACTCAGTCAGTCAACACCACTGACTCACTTGGGTCTCAAAAGTAAATCACAACAGGTGATGAGTTTGAGAGGAGGTTTGTTTATACCTGATGATTTTTTTTGTTATAAATACTTCCCAGTTAATTTCATTTCCACATGAAGGACCTTAATATTTTCCCTCGTAATCCTAAAAACTGCACATTATTTAGTTATTAGTATTTGTGTAAATGGAGAGGAAGGTGCTGGAACAAGGTGGGAGACTCAGTGTCACTTTCTCTGCAGACTTTCAGTGACAGTGGTTGATTTCTTGTTTGTTCAACATAAACAAGGTTCAAGTCTTAATTCCTCAAAATATCAAATCAGCCATGTAAATGCATTTATTGTTGTCCAACTCATAGTACAGAGAAGAAAAGTATAAAAATTATTACAAAAAAGCTGTTAAAAGGAGATTTACTTTAGTAACTCTTCAAACATATGCAGACATACCTGCAAAGTCTGCCTGGTACTGTTTTAGTGGATGTGCAAGGCTGCACTGGCTCGGTTAAAAAATTGGAACCTAAATAAGAATTCTTGCAGTTATGAACCTGTGCTGGTCAGGACACAATAAATGTGGGTTTGAGTGTATTGTTGCTACGTTCTTAGGTCTGTTTCAGCTCCTATATGTTTTGGATAGGGGTGAGGGTTTTATTGCATGGGACCATGAATTTCTCTTTCCAAAAATTTTCATAGACAAAATTAGCACAGGACAGAGTAAGAATGAGTGATGGGTTTACATTATTTGCAATAAAATAGCACTGAATACTGCCTACTGTGTACCTCTAAATCATAAATGACCTTGGTTTTCTTTTTCTCTATTTTTTACTCCTGAGCATGACACTGACAAGGACTTTTTAATCCATCAGACAGTTTATAGACCCTTTCGTAGTCACAAGAAGCAAAAAGCATCTGACTAGAAGGGAATACATGGGGCAAGTTCCTTGCTGGCTATAATTTTGTTGTCATTTCAAGTATTGTGGTAGTATAATTGATGTGACAGGACTGGGCTTTAGACTTGGTCCCTTAGCTTGTGCTCACTTTCAGTTTTAGTCTCTCTCTGTCATTCATTTTGATTGGATAAGATTTAGGTGACAAACATATGCATAGTTTTGAGGCTTAGAGTAAGTGTACATAAAATTCAATGTTATATGGTGATATAAAGTATATAAAACTTACAGCTCCATGGAAAAAGTAATAATTGGTGTCACCTTACAATACAAGGTAGTGTAGTGTGCTGATCACATAGCCAGCAGGAGGTTCTTTTTTATTAATATTATAATTAAATGATTTTCTGGATAAAGGCCAAAAACAGATGAGAGTTGATTGTGCCTTGTCCACTGTTGCTTGGCTCTATTAGTTGCATTTTCTAAAAAGAATTGACTTGACATCTTGTTTTTACAGGTTGTTATTGATGCCTTCAGATTGATCAATGCTAATATGATGGTCTTAGGACATGAACCAAGACAAACAACTTCAAATCTGGGTCACTTAAACAAGCCATCTATCCAGGTAAACCTAGTGCTGATAATCCTATAAATTGCAAGATTAATTCATCAGTTTTTGGGGAAAGTATATAAAACAGTAGGTTACAAATTATTTCTTGTTCTCTCTATTGCATTTTTCCACATCTGTTTATAATTTATATGATTCATCAATGGACATGTATATGTGAGGGGTTTAAAACTGAGCCCTAAATTAGCTATCTTAAGTGTGAATGCATATATTTAATGTGTACAGCAAAGATTCAAGTATAAATTTATGGAAATGCAAACTTTTAAAAGTAACAATTGATGACATAACATGTGATACAAGACAGGTGCTCTTTTCAGTCCTGAAAAACTGCTGCTTATCACAATCTCAGCTTTCTTCAAGATAAATTATGAGTAAATTACGGAAAAAATTCTCTCTTTTCTTTTTACTCTAATTTTATACAGGTTCTTGCTTATTATGTAATCTAGATTAAACCTTGTATTGTTGTCTTAAATAATTAATCTCTGATTTTTATGTAATGCAGTAATTTTCTGAAAAAATGGTGCAGGAGGCTATTCAATTAATAAAATGGATGCCTGATTGGCTTCTACTGTAATGTTTCTTTTGAATACACATTTGTGAAACTTAAATATTCAGAGTTTGATTTCTGAAGTTGACTCTTAGTAAAAAGACAAAAGTTTTGGTCTTCACTGAAGCAAGCCTTTATTTTGAGAAATAGCTTCTATCTTGAAACAAGTATCCTCTGGAGTGATTAATGCTTTTATCCCTGTCCTTCTTCTGCCTCAATGTTTTTTCCTTTAAAAAACTTTCCTCCCTTACTATGTTTTCTAAAGGCATGTGTCCTTGAAACCATGAAGCCCAGTTCCTGTTTTTTGTTCCATTACTTGAACAATAGAAGTAATATTTTGCTAGGTAAACTTGCAAGAAAAAGACCATCCACTAGTCAAAACAGAACTGAAATAATGGCTGAACTCGTACTCTAAGAGAGCCATCCTATGGGAGGTCTAGACCACCATACCCCTAGCTTGAAAAAAATAAGTTATTTTGTTACTAATACATTGAAACTATTTGCTGATGATAAAAATGCTAGCAAAAAAGCATCTTAAAAGTGAAGAGTATGCTTCAGGAGGCTGTGTTTTTCTTTTGATTTTTGAATTGGTCAAAAGTGCGAACAATAATGAGTATGAAATAAGCAGCTAATACTCTTGATTGCATGTAGGCAAGCCCATGCTTGCATGTTTCAGGGCTTTTCTATCTGGGCTTTTCTAGACCATGTGTAATGCTTTCCCTTGGAAACCCCTGCAGTATTGTTCAGCTTCGTTATTTTAAGATCACTGTCACTACAGCGTGGCATATTTTGGCCATGGGATTTTGGGTTTCTGTTATTAAAATTGGTAGTTTTTGTTTGTGTTGATTTTCTGCAAGCTGGCAGTGAGCTGTTGCAAATGTCACTGTTAAGATAAAAATCATAATTTTAAATGATGCTCTGTTCCTAAAGCTGCAAGAGCTCTTGCAGTGCTGTTTTGCTTTATTTTAAGCCATGAATAAAATTCTGACCCAGTTGAGGGCAGAAGCAAACTAAATATTGATTTCAGCTGGGCTAGAAGCAGGAATTATAAGACATTACTTAAAATCTTAGGAAGAAGAATAATAGAATAGGACACGCCTTGGCTTCATTCCCTTTTTGTGTGTTTTTTTTCTTGTGCTCCCTTACCAACAGTTGTTTACCTTTTACATTTGCCCACTCTTTTAAAGGGTAGTTTTTGGAAGGGAGGAGGAAAGGAAGAGGATAGTGGGAGAAGGCAAACCTGTTTGTTAAATTTTAAGAACTTAAGAAAACTTCCTAGATTTCTACACCTGAGTTTATACACAAACACCAAAACCTCATATGCAGTCATTCTGAGTGAGATAAGAAAATGGCAGGGGAAATTACTTGCTAATAGTTTCAACTATAAATTCCTTTGTTGATGATGAAACCTGTATTTGATAAGTTTAGTTAAAATAAGTTGCACAAGTAATGGCTTTATGTAAGTGCTCATAACTTTTCAAGTAGTTTTTTATCTTTGTATATGTGTTTGCAATAGAAATCTGTTTAAAATGTATGTATGAAAACATTTTCAGCTTTCAAACATGATTTTTTTAATGCTGAAATATTAAGTTGCATAAGATGCAAATACACATTTTGTAGCTCTAAATATATATTTAAACATAAATAGGTGGAATGCTTGAAACAGAAGTATTTATTGCTCATTCAGCATACTTTACATATGATTTATTGTATCTTGTTTGTAAATGTATACTTCATATGTGAAATTTTATTTGAAAATAGACTCTATTAGTTGTGCTGAGGATTGATCATAGAATTTTACCTGCCCAAATATTAATACAACTCACACGTAAGTCATAAATGTAAAAGGAAATATCTAATCCGTGCAAGCAAAATACAAAATACATGATCAGATTGTATTTGCAGAGGGCATAGTTATAGTGAAAAAGGTGATTTGTTTTTTTCTTTATTTACAGTTAAAAAATAAAATCAATTTTAATATCCAAGGTTAATTTGATGCACATTGTCTAACTGAGGTTTTTGCTTGCTTCAGTTAATACCGCTTCATGTTGTACCCTGGAGAATAAACTTGGGAATGTTGACAGTGGTTATAAATAAATAGATAGCAAATAGTCTTTTGTTTGTAACAGAATATTTTAATAGAATATTTTAATAGGAGTGATAAGCAAATTTATTGAGAGAGGAAGGATTTGAGAGAAATATGTTCGTGCATATGTATCGGTCAAATGTTTGAAGGCAGTTACTATTTTTTCTTATTATAGTTGCTACTGTGTGAAGAAAAAATCTGGTTTAGAAATAAAAAGCATAACTGTCAGTTAATGAACACAAAAAGAGAAATAGAACCAGGTATATTTTACTTCATATCTCCTTATAGTCTCTGTATCTTTTTCTTCGTGGTTTTTCTTTTGAGTGATGTTTAAAGATGTTTATATTGAAATTAGCTTTCCCCTTCTGATATTTCTTCATTTCAACAGTGGATGATTTAATTCAGTTTCTGCCCTGAATTTTGCAGGCACTAATCCATGGACTAAACAGACATTACTATTCCATCACCATCAACTACAGGAAGAATGAACTAGAACAGAAGGTAATTGTTTCAGCTTTAATTCAGAGTACCAGGAACATTATACAAACTATTTAAAATTTGTGGCAATATTCTGATTTCAACAGCTGTTACTTTCAGTAATTGTTTTAACTCTCCTGGAATAGGTGGCTCCTCTTCCAGAAAGCACTTGAATGTAAAAGTCATGGTGATGAAACTTTCTAAAACCACATTCTAATGACCATATGAATAGTTTGACAACATTTTTATCCACCTTACGGAAAGTTGTCATGCTGTTCTCTGCACCTATGTTTGTCTAAAGTTTCAAGTTTTCAGTGATGAAGCTGAAAGACGTTCTAGCTGCCTTCAGTTTTCACAGGCTGGAATTCCTGAAGCTAGGAGAGTTTTTAACTGTGTTTTCCAAAATGGAACGTATAATAAAGAGATGGTGGGTTATTATTTGCTGTAATCACTTTGGCAGAAGGTGCTTCCAGTTGGTATGATTGGAATTCCCCAAGGCATCACTGAATATCAGGAAGTAATGATGTCCTGCATTTACAGAAGAAATATTACAGAGTTACTGACGACAAATGTTTTTTGTTATTTTTGCATCAAACTTCTTCAGGTTACATGCAAAATCCAGCGTGAGAGTCTCAACCAGGAAAACAGAAAGGAAGGAAAAAAGCTTACTTAAAATCTAAAGAAGTTAATTCTTGAAAAGCCAAATTCTGTCCTCTGCGTACATTCTCTGATATGTCTGTGCATTTTCATGGCCTTGTTAGGGTTGTAAATCGATCTCAAAGCTTATGATAAAATGGCCAGAATAGGTTCTTTCACAGAATTCAGACTTTTTGAGTTACAAGTAATAGGAGAAAAAACCCAGTTTCAAATAGTTGAGGAATATGTGTGCAAATTAAGGAGTTGGAAAGACTATGAAATGCACAGCCATTTTTAGTGCAGTATCAGACTTCCATGACCTCACTGTTACTGAAAAGAGTAACTGCTTCAACAAAACCAGGTCTCTCAGGAACTGTCCCTGAAGGCTTCCTGGGAGTTGTTGTTTCCAGTCAAATGCAACAATATGGCAAATCCAGTCTTGTCTGAAGTTCCAAGTGTTCATTAATGGCTTTACATAAGTGAGTTACTACCTTTGCAAGAAGGAGAATAATCTTTACCAAGTTATGAAGACTTTAATCTGTGAGGTAACAACTCTCTCTCACATCTTTCATGAGGGAGCTTCATACATATCTCAAACCCCCCTCATGGTGGTGGTGATCTGTTATCTCCATCTGTGGTAAGAAGAGTACATGCTTCATGTATTAGATTAGGAGCTCATCACACCAAACCTTAATTTTAAAATCAAGATAGCCTAGCTAAACTGTCCATATGCAGTTTGCCTACGACTCCTTCTGTCAGTAGCTAAGATCTTGCTAACACAAATTATGACACAAACTTTCAACTCAGTTCACATGTTCCAAAGCCAGGTTTCTTTGGAAACTCTACATAGGATGAAACAGGTACTTTTATTCAGGTGATAGCAATTACAGAGATTACCAGTTCTCAAAAATGTCTAGTAAATATTCACAAATTGAAGGCAAGCTGAAACTGTTTGCTGAAAGGGTGTAGCCTACAGTCATCAAGTGTACAGGAGATCCACAAAATACACTTCCTTTATTCATGAAAATAAAGAAATTGCTGTTGTAGCTATTCCTTTGCTCTTTCAAGATTACATGAAAGTGTCAAGTAAAACCTTTCAAATATTTTTAATAGTGCCTGCATTTATCACAATCAAATCTCTGAACATTTTATCTTACATTTTTATGCTTGTTTATTCTGTATGAGGCAAAGACACACAAGTTATGCTTTGGTCACTTTCTAAGTTTATTTTATCATAACTGTCAGTTGCTTGCATACAGATCAGATAATCAGTAAAGCCTGTGTGACTACTTTATGAATTTAATCCAAGCATTAAAATATTTTTCTTCTTTGTCAGAGGCCAAAAGCTTCGACTATTCCTCATATGGTGGCTAAAGTATTCAATTTTCTCTTAGCCCTGCTACAAGGCAATTGTGCATTCTCAACCTGCAGCAAAAGTAACAAATCACTGAAAACAAATCTACATATTCCTGTCAAAGTAAATGTGACCCATGTTTTCATGCCTCATTTTCATATTTAGGATTCAAGAAGTTCAGTCTTTAAAAAGTATGCAAATCTATCTTCTACTCTAGCCAGAATAGTTGAAAATTGTATTTCCTCTATTTAAACACTGACATTGTATGATCAATATTTTTTTTTAATATTCTTCTTACTATAAATCGGTTGCCTGTCAAAGAGATCTTCATAGCATTCTGAAAGTATTTTATGGTGAATGCTCTAAAGAGGTTTTGTCTTGCAGATGCTGCTAAATTTGCATAAGAAGAGTTGGATGGAAGGTTTGACACTTCAGGACTACAGTGAACATTGCAAACTCAATGAAACAGTAGTGAAGGAGATGTTAGAATTAGCTAAGAATTATAACAAGGTATTCATACCCCATAATGATAGTATAACTGTAGCTGTGTTTATGAAGTGAAGAAATTAGTTGCCTAATTTCAAAAGGAATTGATTATCACAAGCTTTGTTCAGAATAACTCTAGTTCATACTAATCAGCTACGTATGGTTTCTGGGTGAAGTTGCCAGATTAGCTCCTCAGGCATTGCCACCTGACTTTTTGTCCTAAACTTTTTTCAAAGTGTTTAGTTACATGGTTTGCTTTGAAATGTGAGTAATCATATCGATTTTGTATTTTTACTTGGTGATGAGAATATGAGATTTCTGTAAATCAAAATGAGCAGTTAGTCATATTTTTCAATCCTTCAGTCAAAGACTATTTGATCACTGTAGCAGAGTAAGGATTATCTATCAGTATCAGTCTAGTAATAGGCTGTAAGTATTTAGAACACATTCTAGAATCCAATTCAATGTCCTGTTTAGATAAGAAATTTGTAACTGGTGTTGTAAGAGGAATTACAGCTGCTTTTACTGTTTTAATACTGACACACTTAGAGCTATTTCTTACAAATACTAGATCTCAACAAGCATTCTATGAATAGTAATCATGTCAGTATTTCTTAACAAGTGTTATTTTTTAACTCCTTAGAAGTCCTTAAAACCAAAATTCAGTATTACATTCACTAGTTAAGTTTGTGGATTAATATTATGAAGACAGTGTATTTGAAGGCAACATAACAGCATCAAAATAAATTAAAATAAATGACTTTAAACAGTACAAAAATTTATTGACATCAAATCTCCAGTAGTTGAAACAGTGTAGATAATGTTGGGTTTGGTTCTGTTTTACTATTTTAGCTGTTTTCACCTATCTTTAACTATTAATACCTCTCATTTAAGATTTTTGCTTGATAACATTTTGGTGAATATCTGACAATAAAACCATTCATAAGTATTTGCCTTGATCTTTTGCACTAACACTCAGTAATTAAAACCATGTCTGCTGAAAAGTTGAAGTACCTTTCCTTTTGACTTTCTGAAATGTGTTGCTGTTTGATTTTTTTTCCTTCTTTTTTTTTTTCTTTTTTTCTTTTTTTTAAGGAACATAATTGTATTTTGAGAATCTGTGGCTTGGGGAAAAAGTAAACGAAATCTGAAACACTGACCTTTTCTGTGTTTCTTTCACAGGCTGTTGAAGAAGAAGATAAGATGACACCTGAACAGCTGGCAATAAAAAATGTTGGCAAGCAGGTGAGGTGTGATGAATTAGAGTGAGGTGAAATGATATGCTTCGTTCATTCTAAATACTAATTTTTTACATGTACATAGGTGATTTTAGTTCTATGTGCATGATATTCTCAATGCTTCAAATAATAAATTTATTTGTGTTGGAGGTTGTGCAAGGAACAGGGCCTTTAACTGTGGTAATTGGCAAAATATCTGCAAGCTGTGTTCTACGTGTGTTTTTATTATATGCTGAGGAGCATTATTGAAATTCAGTAGTTTCCCTTTTCCTTCTTCATGTGTTTTAACTTCTTCTAAGAGACATAAAGATATCCAAGTCTGTCAGAGAGACCCAAACTGTGGAGACACTTAAAAAATGGTGATCATGCACACAGAGATGAGGGTGGTGTGTTTGTACATTATCATGGCTGAAGAGCCAGCTCACCGCTGTCTTCAGTTCATGAGCACACTGGCAGTGCTTAGCTCTCAGACACACTTGGCAGGTAGGCTGAGTTCCTTAGTGTTTAGTGTTTGAGGAAGACTGTTTAGGACCACAGCTGAAAGCAAAAATACCCACTCAATTAATCCCATACCCTTGCAATGTTAGGGTATAATGTCTTTTTAAAGACTCAACAAAAAATTATTTCTACATTTGATTTCAACATAAAGGTTGGGGAATGTGCTTTTGTGAGCAAGAGGAGAGGAAAGCAAATTTGTAAGAGCTTCTGTTCAAGAAGGGCAATGGAAACAAGGAATAGCTTTTAAAATATCTAGTGTGTCCTTAAAGAACCAGTACTTATTGTATTGATAGTAGCAGTAGAAGAATTTAAAAGATTCTGGATTGCTCTTATGTGTCAGCTTCTAGCAGCAATGTCATAACACATCTGCACTATTGTTCAGTCACTCATGTATTTCTGTAGCATTCAGAACAATGGAGTTTATGCACACCTACACATACATAAATATATACATATAAAATATGTAAGAAGGGTTGTATTTTAAGGGTTGTGATGTCATCTCAAACAGAACTTGCACTTCACTAGTTGTTACGCGTACGTGAAAAAACTATTTTGATACGGTTCTACAAAAAGAATTTTTTTCCTGATAAAATTTTTAAGTATTCTTTAAATTTTAAAAATAGTTCAGTGAAGTAATTTTCAAGTAGGGTTTTTTATGCAGCTGAGATAAAAAACTTTGTAAACAAGCAGCCACTCACAATAGGGATATTATGTTATTAGGTGTGTAATTTGTTAGGAACAGAAAGAATATTGGAGAACTGTCTAATCTTTGAAAATGAGTTTTTAAAGATGGGCAGCATACACAGATTCAGTAGCACTCTTCTATGTAAATTTAGATGGGCTTATTACATTTTGGCAATAATTCCATCTTTTAAAGAAGTTACAATTCCCATGCATTATTGTCTTCCATATTTTAATTTCTTTACACACATGAATTACTACAATAACACTATAATAACGTTTAGACATCTTTTTAAGATATGCCTGATATTTTTGCAGTATTTGGAGATTAATTATTTCATATCAGTGGTGAAACTGAAGAAGTGCATGGGTATGATTTTCAACCAGAAATAATCTTATTGTTGCATGCAGATGCCCACAAATGCCTACATGAATTGAGTAATAGTGTGTGGGGATATGTATTTTCAGAAACCTGTTCAGGCTTAACATTCAATTCCCAAGAGCATTTGAACAGGGCATGTTTCATGTTTTTATGGGTATAGATACACTGGTTTTCTTGCAGTCAACACAACTATTCAAAGACTCTGTTAGATGATGCTTGAGTCTTTGCAGGATTAGAACACACATTTGTGCAAAGATATGAAAAGAAAATGCAATGTATCAGGACTAAGATTAAAATATCGGCCTTAGTGACGTGTATAGTAAAATTCACATGTTGTGTGTTGTCCTTAAAACTAACTCACAGCTGCCACAGTTACTCTTGATATGCTGGATAGAAACTTACTTCCTAAACCTATCCTCAACTTAACTGTTAGTATGAATTAAAATTTTGTTCATGGAAATTCAGTCATTTGCTAGGTCTTCCTAGAATGGAAAATTTAGGAGCATTACTGTCCTGTGTTTATTAACTTACAGACATCTTAAATAGACTTAAGTAAATGAAATCTTTCAGAGATGTGTTTCAGTCATTCCTCTCATGGCATCCTTTGTATTTCAGGACCCTAAACGTCATTTAGAAGAGCATGTGGATGTGCTGATGACTTCAAACATTGTCCAGTGTTTAGCTGCTATGTTGGATACAGTTGTATTTAAATAACTGATTTACCATTTGTGATACTTTCTGTGTATATTTGTTTATTGTTTCTAATACTCACAAAACAGAGACTGTTGAGGCTCTATTTGATTAAACGGAGACATCTGACTTCATTTGCAATGTAAGTGCAGCACTATAACACCTCTCAGTCTCTAATTGTGCATTTGCTTCAGTTTCTTTATGTCAGGGCCCTCACAGATTCCAAAGCATTCGAGAACACAATGTGGGAAAAAAAAGTAGTACGTTTTCATTTAATATTTGGGGGGGGGGGGGGGGGAATCAGTAGTACATATATATTTTGATTGTTGCAACATAATAAAAATACATTTATGAATCTGTCTTAAGTTCTGTTTTTCTGAGAAAGGACAGCGGGAATTAACAAAGTAGAAAAAGTGTTAGTAAAATTTTGTTTCTCCCCACTGTAAAACTACTGACATTCTAATTGCTAGGAAAGCAAAAATTCTCTACTGGAATTTGGCTCCTATAGATTACCAGTTACTCTCATGGAGATTAAAACAAAAAAATCATAGTGCTGAATTCTGAGGATTTACAAAACCAAAAATGTTGAAAATTCTTCTTTCAGTTCCCTTTGAATATTATTCACACTCTAATATCTACAGAAGACAACTGACCTTAAGGAAATTAATTCAGTTGCTGATAACTGAATCACAGAACTCTCACAAGCGGTGTCATAAATAGCAGTATTCTGGGAATAAACATTAAAGTGACAGAGGCTGTTCTAGGTTCGATGAACCCACCCTCCTGTGAGAGAATGTACATGAGATGTCCATTAATATAAATATATGGAAAGAGTCCCAACTAGAACATGACATTTAAGACCATTTCCACTGACTGGAGAGGGAAAAACTTGCAGGAAGGCAGGTGGTTTGACTGCTTGGTTTGAAGCAGGCAAAGCCAAATATCTGGGTTTGGGGAGTGACTCTGGGCTTTGGGCAGAGGGAATTTTTCATTAGAGTTCTTTTTTTCAAATGTTGGATGTTACTTAGGCTGATTTAGTTCTTTTGTCTGGGCAGAAGTTTTCTTTTTACTATTGGTTTGGGGGTATTTTTAATAAACAGCTACAGTAGTGGCAGGCAAATATTTCAAAACTATATCTCTTGTTGAAGATTTTTTTTTTTTAAATTGACTTCTTATTTGCATACTAAGGAAATAACCCATAAAATTGTCTTATTTTCCGGTTTATGCCAATATTTACTTGCACTTTACCATTCAAATATTTTTCTTTTGTTTGAAATTTCTTATTGAGGCCTTTTAATTTACTATTTTAGACTAACTCTCTCTTAAAGTATATTTAGCGTGCACTTACTTCAGAGGGAAACATGCAGATTTTTGCAGCTGCCCTCCTTATGGCCTTCCCTCTGCCCCCACAGTAGGCAGTGGAATATCAGACTGGGAAAATGGAGACATACCAAACCACATTTGCCTGCATGTAGTTAAATGGAAGTTCTTTCTGGAGATTCCCACTGCAAACCTGCGGGTGGTTGAGGAGGGCTGCGTTGGGGCCGCGCCGTTGCGGGCTGCGCACGCCCGGGGCGAGATGGGGCAGGAGCTGATTGAGGGACCTGCCCTGGGGCTCGTCTGCCAGGGGGGCTCTGCATCCCTGCTGCTCTCTACTCCCACACACACGTGTAACACCACGAGGGAGACAGAGTTTGGCAGGTCGTGGGTAACATGGCACTGCAGAACAGGAGAGGAGCTAGCGCAGTGCTGCAGTGTATACATGCGTGAGAGGCTGGTGTAAGCAGGGAGACAAACCAGTGAGTCTTACATATTCTAAATTAATTTTGACAAATGTACATCTTGCAGAGGGTAGCTGAAGGGAGGCTGTTGGCGACGCAGATCTCCCGTAGTATAAGCTTGTGCTGTGGTACCCTGCTTTCTATTCACTCCTCAGTTTAACTTGGAGGCACAAATTTCCATTTACCAAGATGTTACATGAATAATAAAAAGGCAGGTTTTTGGGGCATCCTTCCTTATTTTGTTTCAGTGCTTTAGGAGCTACACAGAGGATTTGGAAGAATTGTGTGTATGCCGTAACCTGAAAAGCAGCAGCCCATACGATGTTGGAGGAAGAAAGAGATTTTCAAGCAGCCACCTTCTGAGCCTCCAGCCGCAATGGAGCAGACCTTCATTAGCAGCATGACCCCTTGTCACCTGTCAGCACGAAGGACGGGCATATTGTATTAGCAAACCTCACTCCATTCTATGACGATTCTGTAACACCACCTGCCATTGCATATCCCCCCTATTATACCAGTTTAGGAGTTGTGCACTGAAGATTTTTGGCATATATTAGCACTTCCATGTGATTGGCAGTATACCACTGAATTCATTGCAGCTCTGCATCTATATGGCTGTAGCTCTGTAATTCAGGGCAGCATTTCCAAGGGTTTATCTGCATTTTGGTCCAGCTCCTGCCTATATAAGTCCATTACCATTCTGTTGTTGCGAACAGGGAAAGGGAAGGGTGAGCACTGGTGAAACAAGTGTCGGAAACATTAGTTAGAACTGATAATAATGAAGCTGTTTTCTTAACACTGAAAGAAGGTGGTGTATGGAAAGTTGCAGGCACTGAACCACTCGAGTAGAACAGTGAACTGTTTGCTCTTTGCTTCATAAATTATCTTATTAGAATAATTTCCTTGCAGAGAGTGTGTATGTTGGTATCTATGAAATACCAAATAACCAAAGTAGCTCACGGTTAAGCAACAGAAAAATAAATGGCCACGGGATTTGAGAGCATTGAAATACACATTCTGACAAGTCGTCCTGGTTCTAGTCTTCTCTGGATTTGAGTTTACAAAGTTTCAGTCTGGCTTCAGGCAGTTATGTGATGGTTCTCTTTTATTATCTGGTGGTTCAGACTGCATTATCTGCCAGTGAAATTTGAAGCCGGCTGCTAATATCACCTGGGAAGAGATGTGGTCTGTAAAATACCTGAAGTCCAAACCATTAAGGGGACAACACTAAGAAAAATGGAACAGGAGGGCTTCTGCCCGGTCAAAAAAACCCAAACGCACCAAACCCCAAACCCACAAAAAACCGAAAAACAAACCGCGTGCTTATAAACTCTCAGGCAGGCTTCCCTAGGAAGAGAAATTGAGACTGGTGCTTGGGGAAGGCGGGGTGGCGAGTGTGCCTTCTGAACTTTTCAGGCGCATCTTCGCGCCTTGGAGGGTCCCGCTTTCGATAGCCCGAGGCTCGGCCGGGCACAGCACGGGACCCGCCGGCCGGTCCCTCCGCTCCCTGGGAGTCCCCGCAGCCCCCGCCCGCCCGGGAGCGCAGCCCGGGCCGCGGCTCCCGCGGAGACCCCCGGGCACAGGCTGCCGGCGGCTCCTGCCGCAGCACCATCACGGTTTGGGTTTCTCAGCTCCGATCGATCCCGCGGGCTCGGCGGGCCGCGGCCCCTGGCAAGGGTGCTACCAAAAATCTGCCCCTCCCGAGAGCTGCCCGCGGGACTGAGTCACTGAGGGAAAGCAGGCGCCGAGAGGGAAGAAATCCGGAGACGGATGGGGAGGTGGACGCCTTCCACGCTGTTTTGCTGATTATCTCCGGCATTACGGCTCCCAGATAAAATATTTATTTACTAAAGAACCCGTAAACATCGCGGCAAATACATTAGGGCACTTCGACTGCGGGGCTTATGATTATTTCAGAAGTTAAAAGAGATGATACGCGGCCGCTGTCAGCGGGGACGGAGGGCGTATTTTCCCCCGCGAAACAGGCACGGGTGGGAAGGGTGGGGGCGATGCGCCGGGGATCGCTCAGTAAAGCTGGGGGAGAGGGACTGCGCCCCGCTGGGGACAAACCGCGGGGGTGAGCTGAGGGCAGCGGCCGCCCAGCCCCGCGCTCCCCTCGCAATCGCTCCCCAAAGCGCGCAGGACCCGCTCTCCTCCCTGACGCACAAAGGTGGGGTACACCCGCGCGCAGTATTTGGGGAATCGCAGGGTTCGGGTTTATATTCCAGCCATAGTAAAAAAAAAAATTAAAAAGCTAGAAAGGTCACATAATAATGAGCTCTCACAGCAAACACACTCTTCCCTTCCCCCTTTCCCTTCCTTCTATCTCACAATAAAATCATCTCCTTCAATTTGCCATGATCGTCGCGACCAGGAGCCAGGTGATTATCCTAATTAATGTCTATCTAATTAAATTACTGTCAGCTGTTAACCAATGGCAGAAGCCGTTTCATCCTCTCCACAAGCAGCAAGATCAAAAGTGAGTCTTTCCTGATTGCTGCATAGTGTCAATTGGCCAATCTCTTCTCCCTGGGAAGGGAGGAAAAAAAAAAAAAAAAAAAAAAAAAAAAAAAAAAAAAAAAAAAAAAAAAGTAAATCAAACGTTTGGGATGCATTTGGTAGATGAAGTGCTTTCTGCCTAGTGTGGGTCCCAGGATGTCTAGCTTCTGATACTAAGAAGCCCTTTCAGATCCAGGGACTGAAGGGTTATTACTGTGGTGCTAGAGCTATGCAGCTGGAGCATTGTCTTTCTCCCTCTATCATGCTCTCCAAGAAATTTCTCAATGTGAGCAGCAGTTACCCACATGCAGGCGGATCTGAGCTTGCCTTGCATGATCATCCCATTATCTCGACCACTGACAACCTGGAGAGAAGTTCACCTTTGAAAAAAATTACCAGGGGGATGACGAATCAGTCAGATACAGACAATTTTCCTGACTCCAAGGACACACCAGGGGACGTCCAGAGAAATAAACTCTCTCCCGTCTTGGACGGGGTCTCTGAGCTTCGTCACAGTTTCGATGGATCTGCTGCAGATCGCTATCTGCTCTCTCAGTCCAGCCAGCCCCAGTCTGCTGCCTCTGCTCCTAGTACCATGTTCCCTTATCCCAGCCAGCATGGACCTGCACACCCAGCTTTCTCCATCGCCAGTCCCAGCCGCTACATGGCTCATCATCCTGTGATCACCAACGGAGCTTATAACAGCCTCCTGTCCAACTCTTCTCCGCAAGGCTACCCCACGGCGGGCTACCCGTACCCCCAGCAGTATGGCCATTCCTACCAAGGGGCACCTTTCTACCAGTTCTCCTCCACCCAGCCGGGGCTGGTTCCCGGCAAGGCTCAGGTCTACCTGTGCAACAGGCCACTCTGGCTGAAATTTCACCGGCACCAGACGGAGATGATCATCACGAAGCAGGGAAGGTAAGGCACCGCGCGGACCTTTCTGGGTGTCGGGGCTGAGCCGCGGACTTCGCCGGGGGAGCCGCCAGGAGCCTCCGTCGCCCCGGTGGAGCCATCCCCCCGTCACCGGGGCCCCTGCCCTGGTCGCCGGCAGCTCCGGTGAGGGTCCCCGCCGGGGCAGCCGCCTCTGCCTTCCCGCAAGTTCCCGCGCCCGCTGCCCTCATCCCTTCCCCGCGGAAAGCTCGGCGCTCCGGGGAGGGGGTTTCTTTTGATTTTTATTTCCCGGTCGCTATCGTGAGCCGTGAGGATAAAGCACAACGGCTGGTTGCTCCGCGTGTGCCCGTTGCTGCCGGTGGCTTGCTTTCCTTCTTCCCTTTATTTTTCTTTTTTTCCCCTTTTCTTTTTTTTTCCTTTTTTTTTTTTTTTTTATAGGCGCATGTTCCCTTTCCTAAGCTTTAATATTTCTGGTCTCGACCCTACGGCTCACTACAATATTTTTGTGGATGTAATTTTGGCGGATCCCAATCACTGGAGATTTCAGGGAGGCAAATGGGTTCCTTGCGGCAAGGCGGACACCAATGTACAAGGCAAGTTCCTCCAATTAACACTTTTCCAGACACATATGTAGGTGAGAATGATTAATTAATGCCTTTGCGGACTGGCTCTGGCGACTTCTTAAACGCAAATGGGCCAACGATGATTTTTTTAAGAAAAAAAAAAAAAAGGAGGGTGGAGGAGAAAGTAAAAGGTGTTCGGAAAAAGCTGTTTTAATCCTTTTAGTTTAAAATGGAGTTTTGGCAGTAAAATATTGGCCACATAACGGGGTCCTTCACCCGCGTGTGCGGACGCAGTAGCAAAACCGGGGTACAGGCGAGAACTGTGATGTGGCTGTGTTTTTTGTCGTTTTGCTTAGGAAACCGGGTGTATATGCATCCCGACTCCCCCAACACGGGAGCCCACTGGATGCGTCAGGAAATCTCCTTTGGGAAACTAAAACTTACAAACAATAAAGGAGCATCAAACAACAACGGGCAGGTCAGTGTGGGAACGCAGACGCTGCCAAAATTATTTTTATTTCTTCAGTTAAAATCCTACCGTTTCCGAAAGGACGTGTTTATTATTTTTTTTTCTAGATTGTGTCGTTAGGTGAAAATAAAAGGGGGGAGGGGGGTGTGGTGGTGAGAAAGTCCTCACATTTTATTTTGCCACGGGCCTCGTCGGCCCTGAGCGCATTGCCCAAGCTGACACCGCTGTCCAGTGCGGCCGGGGAAGTCCGCAATCGTCCCGGGGAGGCGGCGGCCAGCGGGCATCACTCTCCTCGTCCTTCTCGCTCTAATTTCTTCTGTTCTCCCCGCGTCCCCCTCCCTCCTTTTGCCATGCCTGACAGATGGTGGTTTTGCAGTCCCTTCACAAGTACCAACCTCGCTTGCATGTGGTGGAGGTGAACGAAGACGGGACGGAGGATACCAACCAGCCGGGCAGAGTTCAGACATTCACGTTTCCCGAGACGCAGTTCATTGCCGTCACCGCCTACCAAAACACCGATGTAAAGAGCTCCCTGGTTTATTCCCCTCGCGGTCCCCCGCTCCCCGCAAGGCAGCCCACCAGGGCTGCTGCCCACCCTCCCCCGGGTCTCCGGCGCCGGGAGTTGGGGCTCCCTGTTCCCCCCTTGGCGCCATCCCTCCCTGGCCATCCCGAGGGCGGCCGCAGCCTCTCGGGCCGCCTTCGCCTCAGGAGCCCCCTCCGGGCGCCCGCAGCGGCATCGCCGTCCCCGCCAGGACGGGCGCGATCCTGCCCCTCTGCCCAGGGCTGGGCGCTGGCCCGCGGCGTTTATCTCCCAGTCGGAAACAGCTTAGTTAGCTGTTAAGCTGTTAGCTTAAGATTTAAGTCTGCAAAGATCAATTAACATCCTCATTGATTGCGCCGGGGGTGACGGAGCAACTTTCTCAAATTAAAAGCTCGTTAATGCCTGGATGCGTTTCGGAGTGGTCTGGCTTTGCTACAGACTGGTGCCCCCTTTTCAAATGACATATGTTCAGTCCACATTCTCGTTTTAATTATTTTGCTCGATGCAAATGCAAACTCCTAGTTACCGTTCTGCGGTACGTTTTCCCTAATTTCTGGATATCAGTTTATTCATACCCATGCATTAGGAATGCTAAACACATCTCAGATAAGGGGTTAAATATTGATTTTTTTTTTTCGTACTTTTTGCAACAACGTAAATCTTAAAATTAGACCGTGAATTCTATAAGCACACCAGAGCTTATTTTTTCACGATTTAAAGGCAGTACGATTGACTAGAGTAAAGCTTGGTCCTTTAAAAACGTGTTGGCTGCAGTGGGGTATATTTTTCAGGCTTTCACAACGTGTGCTCTTATCCTCTCTTTCCCTAGATCACACAGCTGAAAATAGATCACAACCCTTTCGCAAAAGGATTCCGAGACAATTATGACACGTAAGTAAACCGGATTTTTACTACCCTTCTGCTGGCTGCACACACATGTCAAAGGGGGGAGATTTAGGATGAGGGCTGGCTCATTTCACACCGAGATGTGTAATGTCAGGCTTCTCCAGAGCCCTCCGGGAGGGAAGCACACGCCCGCTCCCGCACAGGGGCTGTGCCTGCGGCGAGGCCCTGCGCAGCCTTGAGGCCGCTTCTGCTTCTGGGGCCGCGCCTCCCGCACCTGAGTCCGCATCTCGCTTTGGCACTTGCGGCAGTTTTGTTGTTGGTTTTTCCTGGCACGTATCTTGGCGCCTCTTTCCAAGCTTCCGTTTCACTTGTGCGTAAGGGCTCCGAAAGAAGCACCCGAGCAGCAGGGGCTCAGTCCCCGCCAACCCGCCGGGTCTGCATCATTCCGAGGTCCGCAGAGCCGAGGTCCGGAGGGAAATGTCTTCGTCTTGTTTTATGCTTCGCCGGGGTTGAATTTTTTCCCCCTTCTCCCTTCTGGGTGGAGCTAAAGCCTCTGAAGTTTTAATCGCGGTTTGTCCCTGTTCTGCCTCTGCCCGTCCGCCTCCGAGGCGTCCCCCGCGGTCTGACCCCCCGGCCTTGACGCCCTTGCCACAGGCGGCCGGGGCCCCTCCGACTGCGGCTCCGGGGCGGCATCAACACTCGGCCCCCGCCGCCGCCGTCTTTCGCGGCCCTCAGCACAAAACCGGGGCTATCCCGGCCTGCAGGCCCTGCAGGCAGGCTTCCCCCGGCCCGGGGTACGACCCGCCCGGCATCCCCCTGCGCAGCCTGGGACAGCTGGAGGTGGCGGCTGCAGGGCTGCCCATACACGGGGAGGGGCAGACGATAGGGATGTCGCCTGTCCCGCTGCAAGCTCTTGTCTGTGGGACGGGGCTCCGGCTTTGAGGAGGAAAACCTTTTTCCTCTCTAAACTATGGCTGGGAGCGGCCTCACTTGGCCTCGAGCGCCTGCTTCAGCCTCCCTGCCGGACCGCGGTCCAGCAGCCACCAGCAGCAGGCTTTCAGGGCAGGGGTGGGAACGACGCCGAGAGCTGAACTAGTGCGAGAGGGGCCTGGGGCCGAGCTCCAGTTCTCCCCAGGGAACAGCTTGTGGTGCGGTGGCTCTTCCTCAGGGGCGGGGGTCGCCGAGGTTGTGTCGGGGAGCAGGTCTGCCACCGGGAGGGCAGCGGCGGTCCCTGGTGCCACGGAGGCGGCAGCCGAGCCTGCCCGCTCTCCGGGAGCTCTGCGGGAGTATGTGCGGCCTTGAGAAAGGCTGCGTGGCCTTCGGCCCCAGCCGAAAGTGCTCTTCTCTTTTTGATAGGAAAAAAAACTTTATAGGGCGTCACTTGAAAGGAGACGGGGGGAGGGGGAAGCTTCAATGTTGTCTAGCACGTTGAATTTGTTTAAGGGCCAAGTTTATTTTGGATAAGAAATTCCAGGAGGCGTGGAGGGTTAATTAAAGCACAGTTTTAGCCTGAATTAAATACAGATAGTAGTTATTCATCCATTAAAGTTTTTATAATCGCAAATTGCAGCCCAGCATGGGAGAATTATATATAGGCCAAGCAGGGAACACTGGAAGTGTCTGGCTTTACATTTCCTACAGTAGGTGTTTAAAGATTAGCTTAATTTAAACTCAGTAAAATGTTGATGGTTCGTCTGTGACTCCCAATAATAAGTGTTAAACAGCCGATAGAATTCCGTAGTCTGCCACTCATGCTGTTCGCGGCAAATGACCGGGTTGCCTGCTGCGCATGTGGTGGGACCGGTCAACGTGTCACCGCGCGGGATTCCGTGCCTTTGGGGTGTGGGTTCAGACCCGAGAGAGGGATCTCAGCCCCGTCAAGGAATGGCCAACCGGTTCCGAAAGATTTGACTTGTCCGTGCTTGCCCCCGTCTTTCCTCTTCCCCGTTAAAGGCCCTCGGCTCTGCTGATGCCGGAGGCCAAGCCCGGAGAGGAGCGCAGCCTCCCGGGCCGGGCCGGAGCGCGCTGGGACGGTGCCGTCCCGTTCGTCCCCCGAGGGCCGCGTTCGGCCGGGTGTAGTGCCGAGGAGGGCGCCGGGCTGCGGCGGACACCCAGCTCTCTCCCCTTCTCTTGGGCAGGATCTACACGGGCTGCGACATGGACCGGCTGACGCCTTCCCCCAACGACTCGCCCCGCTCGCAGATCGTGCCCGGGGCCCGCTACGCCATGGCCGGCTCCTTCCTCCAGGACCAGTTCGTGAGTAACTACGCCAAGTCCCGCTTCCACCCCGGGGCAGGAGCCGGCCCGGGGCCCGGCGCCGACCGCAGCGTGCCCCACACCAACGGGCTGCTCTCCCCACAGCAAGCCGAGGACCCGGGGGCCCCCTCGCCGCAGCGCTGGTTCGTCGCCCCCGCCAACAACCGCCTCGACTTCGCCGCCTCCGCCTACGACACCGCCACCGACTTCGCCGGCAACGCGGCCACGCTGCTGTCCTACGCGGCCGCGGGCGTCAAGGCGCTGCCACTGCAGGCGGCCGGCTGCGCCGGGCGGCCGCTGGGCTACTACGCTGACCCCTCGGGCTGGGGGGCCCGCAGCCCCCCGCAGTACTGCAGCAAGTCGGGCTCCGTGCTCTCCTGCTGGCCCAACAGCGCGGCGGCGGCGCGCATGGCCGCCGGCAACCCCTACCTGGGGGAGGAGGCGGAGAGCCTGGCCCCCGAGCGGTCCCCCTTGCCGGGCGCCGAGGACTCCAAGCCCAAAGATTTGTCCGACTCCAGCTGGATCGAGACGCCGTCGTCCATTAAGTCCATCGACTCCTCCGATTCTGGGATTTACGAGCAGGCCAAAAGGAGGCGGATCTCCCCCTCGGATACCCCGGTGTCCGAGAGTTCCTCGCCCCTCAAGAGCGAGGTGCTCACCCAGCGGGACTGCGAAAAGACCTGCGCCAAGGACATCGGCTATTACGGCTTCTACTCGCACAGCTAGGCGCGGCCGCCGGCCCGCCGTCCTTTTGCACAATAACTCCTCCGCGTTAGCGCACTGACCCCTGCCCCTAGCTGCCCCATCCGTGCCCCGGCCCGGCCAGGCTCGGCCCGGCTCGGCCCGGCAGGGAGGCAGGCTGAGCCGAGGCCGCCGCCGCCTCCCCGCCCCGCTCCCCGCCCGGCCCGCTCCGGCGGCGCCCCGGGGGCGCGGGGGGCACTGCCGCACCGAAACCCACTGATCAGTAGGATGCTTAGACTCTCAAACCGTACAGCGCTTCCTTCCTTTTACCACGGATGGATTCTAGGGGAAACACTAATAGTGGGGAAAACAGCCTGTGAAATGCCTGTACATAGTATTTATTTTATTGTAACAGATAACTTTTCTTTGGTTCAGTTTATTTATTTGTTTGGAATTTTTTTTGTTTTGTTTTCATTGTTAAGTCACAAAACTTAGATCCTGTTTAAATTTCTTTACCCCATTCCCCGCTCTTTGCTCCCTCTTCCTTGTGCCCCTCCCCAGGTAAACACTCTTCCTAAAAGCCTCTGGAAATGTCAGTGGTCCATAGCTGTAGCAGCGGGTAATGGGTTTCTCACTTTCTCTCCAATTCCTCGCATGAAATAATTACGTCGTGCCCTGGGCTAACACAGCTGAGGAATAGCTCAGCTTTCCCTTCAAAAGAACAGACATACATCTCATAAGAAAGTCGATTAAAGGAGCATAGCGACTTCTGGAACCAAAATTAACTGCCTCTTATTTTTCTTTGAAAAGAGTAACTCGAGATCAGCAATATTATTATTTTTGTGGAATCACCCTTCTCCTGCCCCCAAGTGCCAAATCCATTACTGGTCCCCGCAGGTGCCAAATATGCTAACAAACTATTTTCAAATTTCTTTGCAGTTCCCCCCTCTTTCTTTATATTGCTGTAAATCTTTGTAATGGATAATCTAAAAAAAAAGAAAAAAAAGAAAAAAAAAGATAAAAAAAGAAAAAAGATATAGACGACTGAATTGTTGGTAACCATAGTGTAGTCCAGTGAAGATGAGTTGTGAGTTGTATATTTTACTGCATTTAGTTTTGGAATTGACTTTTTCATAAAGTAGCTAACCGAGATCTGACTTCCTGGGGAATCAAATGCACATCGAAAGCAAGAGTGATCATTCTTGTAAACCTCTTATACTATTGAAGGAGAAGTAATATCCCTCCAGGACTCCCCCCCGGCGAAGCAGAATAATAAGTCTTCGAATTTTGAGTAGCAAATCTATAAAATTAACGCATTTTTATATAGAAGAAAAAAAAACGAACTGAAATATGCATCAGGCTAAATATTCAGTCTAGATCACACTCGACGGGGAAATTTCCTAATAGAAATTCAGGGTCATAAACGTGTGTATATTTTTGACTCTTCTGTAAATCGAATGTTGTGATTTTTATATTTGTTCTGTTACGTCTGTGGAACTGAATAATTTATACCAGTACATGCTCCATTGAGAAATGTTTCGGTTTTTGCCCGTTTGTATCGTCTGTGTATAACAAGTAAAATAAACCTGGCAAAACGTTAACGTCGTGTTGGAAAAAAGCTCTTCGCCGATTTGCAAGTAAGGGCTCGGGTGGGACCAAGGGGAAGAGGCTGGCGGACTCGCCCGCTCTCGGCCCGCCGCGAGGCTCTAGAGCGAGAGTCCTGCCGCTGCCTCTCCCTGACGGGGCTGGTCCGCTTGCCTCCTGTTTTTCCTTATTTTGGGAGGGAGGCGGAAGAGCGTAGGGGACAGTGCTTACACCGCGTGGCCAAGCGTGGAGGTTTGCAGTCGGTGAAAGAGGGAGATGAAACCCCGTCGGTTTTGAGAGGTTTATAATTATCCCTGTGTTTGACGCTTAAAAACCCTGACAGCACCTCGCAGGCGGGAGAGGTGCCTGGCGCGGGGCGGGGGGTGCCATCGCTGGCGGAGCAGAGGCGAGGGACACAACGCTGCCCGCCCGCAGCCTCCCCTCGCCTTCCCAGGGCGGGGGCTGCCCTGGCGGAGCCGCACAGTGCCCCCAAGGCGGGCGCCCTTTCGGGGGAGCAGCTCGCCCTATGCGCCGGAGTGGAGCCCCCACTCCTGCAGCACCACCTCTCCCTCTGCGACCTTCCCGGGACCCTGCCCCTTTGAGAGACAGCCACCTGTGGGCTTTAGGACAGGCGCCGGCCCGGCACCTGCGTGGACCGAGTCCGCAGGGGCTGGGAGGTAACAGGCCGGGTCTGCTCTTGATTCCGCGGCGGGGTAAGCGCGGTGTGGAGCCGTCAGAGATATTCTGTCCTGCCGCGGTATTGACGGGGGGCACCTGAGCGCCCCAACTGCGTTCCGTCCCCTCCACCCCCGCCAAGGTGCAGGGCCCCAGCGGCGCCCTGCGCACCCAGCGCCTCCGGCGCCCTGGTGGGGCCGAGCGGCCGCCGACCTGCGCCGGCTGCGGGGAGCGGTGCTCGCCCCGCGCTGCCGTCGGGCTCATAGGCCCTGCCCGCGACCCCACCCGGTGAGGGGCCGTGGGGGCAGTGTCCCCGGGACCGCCCCTCGGAGAAGCGCGGGCGGTGCGCGCCTTTCCCCGGCCGCCTCTTCCCGAGCGGCGGGGGCCGGGGCGCCGCACGCGTCCCCCCGCGCAGCGCCCGCACCTCTCCGCCTCCGGCGGGCCCCGGCTGCCCCCTCAGCGGAGCACTGAGGAGCTGTCCCGGCGCCCTCCCCGGGGCTTCCCGCACCCCGAATAACCCATGGCATGTTCCCGGCCCTCCTTCCCCGCTCTCGGCCGGCAAAAGCCGCCCCTTTCTCCCCCCGCCGCTGCCAGTCCCGCTGCGCTGCCCCCCGAGAGGGCAAAGGGAGCGGCCCCGGCACGGCGGCGCGCCCCGCCCGCCTCCCCTTTGCCGCCGGGGTGGCGGGGCCGCTGCCCGCCGGGCAGTCACCCCGGGCACACCGCTCCTCGGGGAGGTTCCGCCAGATTTTATTTAGCGGGAGTTATCCAGCGGGTCTGGAATAAATACGTAACTTGTGACAGGTCTGAACAAAATTCTTTCCTGTGCGTGAGTGGTTGATGTTATTCCATAACTATTTCGACAGGATAATTCCATAACTATTTGTGCAAGAGACTGGAAGAGATAAGGGCTGCAGAAGTTAAACAGGCTATTTCCTGTCGGTAGGTCACTTTATTACTATTATAACTTTTTAGAATTTTTTTTTTAGAGGTGCACCTCTATATCTGCTAAACATATGTTTACCAACCCATTAAAATGTTTGCATTCACCGAGGAGCGAATGCGCGGGTTTTGACCCGGTGTGTTTAAATTGAAGTGTGTGCAGTTTAGCTGAAGCAAACCCCCTTGTATGAATTTGTTAGAACAGCAATTAATTGCCTGAATTTTACGTGTAGTTTGTATTATTGTTCTAGGCATGCTGAATGGGTTATAATTTAATTATTGTGTAAAATAATCTGTTCAATTGCCCTTCCTTTATTTAATATAGCACAAAATCAAGCTTCAATCTGTAGAAAGTAATTCAAAGTTCCTATTGGTAATACTTTCTACGGTGTTTCACATTAATACTATATCAAATGTAATACAGTGATTTACGCTCTACAGATTTTGCACGAGTACGCTATGCATATTTGATGACACATTGCATATTTTAACAAGGTTTTTAATGACTGATTGAAATGTTTGCTAAGATATTTTTTAAGAGCTGGAGGAGAAATGGTTGTGGAAAATGTGTGTAATAGAATAGTGATAAGGATGGGAGGGTTTTGATTGACAGTATGAGGAAGCAGATGGATGACTAGGTAGGTCAGAGGTAAAGATGCCTTTGACAGCTTTTTAAGTTCCTTTGGCCATTTTGGTCCAATGAATCATGCAAAACATGTGTACATTACCAAACTGATGTCTCTGCATCGTTTACTGTTGGAATCCTCATCTTTTCAAACCCACCCTAACCTTCTTTCATCACCACTTGACGTGCTATGTCTAAACTAGATTGCAAGATCCTAAGAAGGCAAGAATCTGTCTTGTATTACTTGTCAGCATAAAAAAAAAAAAAAGAAAAAAATTAGGGAAAAAAATCATGTAAACCTATGGAGCTAGAAGAACAACTGCGACAGATTGGCAGAATAGGCGTAAGGTGGGACACGTTCTTCTTAATTTTCACTGTCTGGTCATCACTCCCCTCCCCTAGGTAGTGCTCAAGGGAAATGTGGTGAACAATGATTTTTCTTTTTTTACTCCCCCAAATGGCATAATCTGAATTTTCATAAGTCTGATAAGAGACCTAATTGCATAATTTTCCTCTTAACATTATGCAGTGAGTGCTGTTGCTATAGTTAAAATGGTTTTCATTGCAGTCTGTTTTTTCAGGTGCTTTGCATGTCCCTCGCAAATTACATTGTCAACTGGAAATCTCTGATTTTTCCCTGTAAAAAGGTTACTGTTTTTGGAAATCTTATTTAAATTGCATAGGACAATTTTAAAATCTCTGTGCTACAAAAAAAGAATGTGTGTGTATTGGGAAAAGCAGAAAGAAAGATTTTGCATGAAAGTACGCTTTCCAGGTACATTCAGTGCAGAATGGACACAAGTTTTCATTCCAAGTATTAAAACTTGTCATAAATGTGGTTTTCAGTAGGGAATATGTCACTTGCTAAGATACGAGGGCAAAGTCAAAGAAAAAAATATTGAAACAGCAGAGTGATAAGCAGAGGGAAGGCAGCAGACTGTTTGCATTCAGTACCCAGCTCTTTCCAGATAATATATTTGTGGTAGGTCTAGAGAGCCACACAGCTTACTGGTAATGTTTCAAGCTTTTATCAGAATGAATATTAATCTGGAAATGCAAACAAAAGCATCACTTATTTCAGAGCATAGTCCCTTGAAAGCTGCCTGTTCGTTCAAATATGTGTGTCTGAAAAAGATACTGTTTGAAATATATATATATATTTAACTCTTAAATTTTTGAGCACATGTAATATTTTACTTCTTGGATGTGGAATAATTATGAATCCATTAGAATCCAAGGCTGCCATTGCTGATTAGATGTAACTTTTGACCTCATAAAATATATTACCCAATTCTAATTCTAAGGGGCTGATGTGAGTATGAATGATGATCTTGGTCTTAAGATGACTTTTTAGGCCAATTTTTTTTTTTGAAACTGAGGCAAAAAGGATGAAAAACTTCAGATACTTCTGTTTAAAACTGTCTATATTATTACACAGATATTAAGCTTTAAATAAGAAACAGCTGGTAATGACTTTGAATCTGTTTTATGAGACATTTTAGGTAAAATGTTGATAGCTTGTAAATGTGTATTTCTGCCTTAGTCTCTGATCGTGCATACAAGTTCATATGTGTGAACAACGTAAAGTAAGAGGTCAGTCCTACAAAGACTATTCACTTGTCTAAAAATTCACAGACATAAATGTTTTCAGGATCAAGGCCTTTTTCAATAATTGTGATAGTTATGTACCTTGAAGTGACTGACTGATTTAGGATACACTTAATAATTTGATTTTTTTTAATATAGCAGAAACATTGATGAGTTACCAAAGCACATCATCCAAGCTCCCACTTCAGTCATTTGAAATAGAATTTTTTGGCTTGTTTGGGTAATTTTTCTTTTTTTTTTTTTTTTTTTTTGACTGACGGTACTGGCACATAAATTAAGCTGTCTAAAAGTCATGTCAATTTCTGTGGTCCATGCTATGGAATTCAGTTTTGTAAGTAAGAATTTTTCTTTAACCATATTTAGTTACATATTGCCTGCTTTTGTTTATCCAGAAAGCAGATAATGGTCTGGAACTGAAGGGTGAAAGAGCAACATGGATATTTTGAGTTGAGAGAAATTTTATGCTGCTGAAAGGTGTCCTAGTTTAGATGAAGACACCCACCCACCCACTAAGAATTAAACAGAAATCATAAATGTAAAATAAAAAATGCATTTTATAATTATCAACACCCTAATTAAAGCTTATTTCCCTTCATGGTAATGTTTACTGTCACATTTTTGACTTCCAACTCAAAATATCGGTGTTGCTCTCTCACCCTTCAGTCCCAGACCTCCTGCTGGAGACACTGCAGAAATATGGTGGCTGCCCTCTGGCCCTGGGAAAGCTGTGGCTCACCCTGCATTGTCTGGGAAGCCCACTCGAGGGCCTGGCAGGAGCACCTCCTGTCCTGCCTCTTGCTCTGCGGTCTGCACGTTCCTGACTGAGATCTGTGGTGCAGTGACACACAGAAAGAAACGCTCCTCACGCTGCATCCCCCCTCGGCAAACCCTCGAGGCGTCTCCCCTCTCCCCACATTCCCGCTGCTTTCCCACTACTCTTCTAAAGCAGGAGGGGTCTGTACATAGTTGTTTCTTTAAGCTTTGTGTTAGCTCTCTCCTGGAAGCTCAGTTTACTCTTACATTAGGAGAAGGAACCTTTCCTTTGAATCAGATGCAGGGTATTGAGGAAGAGGTAAAGGACTTTGCTTTCTGTTGTCAGTTCCTGACTTTCCTATGGAACCTGTCGTGCATAAGTGATGAGGTTAGGGGCATTTCTCAAGAATCTCCCAGTGGTTTAGTCACCTGTGTTTAGAAATTATGAAAATCTCCCTGAAAAAACTCCAGTGCTTACGGTTCTAAATGACTTTTACACTTTTTACTGTTTAATTCTTGGGCACATCATTGAGCAGATATTTCAGTTATGCATTGAGGATGGCATTTGTTGCAGAGTTAGGGTCAGAATAGCATGGATTAAATCCTCAGCTGGTGTGTAGTTATGTCATTTCATGGGCTTCAGTGGTTCAATACTGCTTTGTATTGAAACAATCTGATTGTCTCCTCTTGTGGTTTAGATACTATCCAAAGCAGGTGCTGCTCGGTGGAAAGAAAAGCATCAAGTACTAATTGATATACACACTGATACACAAATCTGCTTCTCCCGTGGTAAAATAATTACGAAAACATTAATGGATATCTTATTTTACTTAGATTTTTGTTTTTCACTGTTTAGATTGTAAGAATAATTGAAGCTTTGTTTCTGTTTATTGTCAAGGTTGATTCTGATGATTTAATTGTCTTAATGATGGAATCGAAAGCAATTTGTTTGGCGTGTGTAATACAAGAACTTGCCCCCTTTTGGGGGCAATATTTAAGCCAACTATACTCTTTTAATATAAAAGTATTGTTTAGAAATTTAATGGAAAGGAGTTAACCAGGTATTTCAATTCTTCTTTTAAGTGTTTAGGATTTTATAATGCCCAAATCCTTTTTAACCTTCTTTGAAGTGTTATCTAGTGTAGCTTATTTTTTCTTTTCTGTTAAATACTAAAAAAAACCCCTCTGATGTTAACATTTAGTATTGTATTTTAAAATATTTTAGTGTTTCAGTTGCTGTATTTTCATATACTATTCACTTATAACTTCTTTCTCATCACTATATAAATAAAAAATATTTTTGAATCTTTTTTTTTTAATCGCAAATGGATTCATTTGTATAAGCAGATGTAAACTAAAGTAATGTGAAATGTAATGGCAAAAATGAAATGTGGGCCTATAAAAATAAACTTAATTTATTTTAATGGCATGTGAAGGTAAGATTTCTTCAGGACTCTATTGACCCATAGGCCATTTAGTCAGTTTTAACCTAAAAGGCCAAACCAAAAGTAATCCATTACGGGTACATGTTTTTTTTCCCAAATAACTGGCGAAACAACACAAATGATTGTCCTGTAACAGTGTAAAGTTTAGTGTATATGTGCACATAAGTCTTTGTAGGATCAGGGCCCAAGTCTCTTTTGCTTTGGCACTACTCTCTGTCGTGGATTTTGGGGCATTTTTTTCCCTCCTGGTAATTAAAATGCAGTTCTGTCACTGCGGTCACATTTCCCAGTTATAGAGGGACAAGGGCATTGCCTGTGCTAAATACACAATGTGCTAAACTGTAGCTATATTTAATTTTGACTTTGCTTTAATATCTACAGTTGCCTCAGGATAAGGATCTAGGAGATTTCAAGTGTAGTTCTGTGTACTCAACCCTTTTCACGAGGGTTGTTTTGCTGTCAGCTCAGCTCTCTGAAGTCACTTGGATGGTGATGGTGCTATTGCATGGGAAAGGCTGCCAGGCTGGTGGGTGCAAGGGCAGGACAGCAGGAAGCTGGTGATCCCTTTCACAGGCAGGTAGGAGATGGGCTTATGTCTAACCCAAAACCTGCTTTCCCAGAGTTGTTTAGGATAACGCATGCGACTGCTGAATTCCTGGGTGAGGAAGCAGCAGAGCTCCAAGCTGGTGCACATACACCAGCAATCCCCAGGTAGCTTCTGATCTCTTCCCCTTCTAGATCTCCAAAGCCTCCCAGGAGCTCCAGACCCTGCCTTTCTCTCTACCATCCTTTTCCTTACTGAGGGACACTTCACTGGTTCTTCCGTGGCTTGTTGTGTTTAGAACCAGAGCATGCAGACGAGTGCTTTCTCCTGCAGCTCCTTCTGTGGAGGATGCTTAGACCAGGAGAGCCTTGCTCAGGATTAGTGAAGAGGAGGAGATCCATGCAAGACTGCTTTCTTTTGTACCCAGACTTCTAAAATTACGTTTACATACATTTTCTCGTGATTATAAAGGATTTACCTCCTATAAAACACTTAACATGACATGTTTTATAAGAATCTACAATGTAAAACATTTTTAGCATTTGTAGTTGTATAATCAGTGTCCGTTTCTGAGTCTTTTCTTCAGCAGCATGTAACAGGTGAAGTCCTATTTTTATGGGTGTTGCTTTATAATGTATGTGGCCTCTGCTGATCTTTGATTTGTAATAGCTTTTTGACATTAAAAAAAATTAAATTTTAACACCTTTTTCAAAAAGGTTACTGGCATATTTTAAAATACCTGCTTAAAATTTATTATTTTATAAAAATGTTTAAACTTGTAAAAAATTGTTGTCTACTCTGTAATTGCAAGAAAAGTGTGTTATGTTAAGCCGATATAGAACTAATCCATAGGATTATTGTCTCAAATAATAATGTTTCTGAATTATAGAAGAACATTCTGTAACTGTTATGCATATTTTTTGGGTTATACATATGCGCTGTTTTGCCTGAGAAATACTGAGGTATATGTTTTTTAATTTTTTTCTTTCCCATAGAAAAATATTCAGTGTAATGCAGCTTTTTCTTCCGTATTTTTCCCCATCTTGGTGACCTCTTACTATTCATCAGAAATTTAGGAGAAACTCAGCTAGTGCTTTTATTCCATGCCATCATATTTTTCTTCCTTTTTATTTTGTGTAAGGTTAGGTTGTTATAATTATATTTGCAATATCCTTTGCAAAGTTTAATCATGTGTTACAATGCCTGCAATGACAAACCACAGCTAGTCTGAGACTGGGAATATTTTTCTTGAGTGTCTCCACCATCAGTCTATGGTGTGTGTATGTCAGTTTTACCGAAAGCTTGGATAGGGTATCAGCTGTCACTGAATCTTGTCTAGATTTATATTCTAGCTGTAAACCTCACAACTGTGTGAAGACTAGCCTCTGCAATCTAGGCGATGAAACTTCGAAATTCTTCCTTGCGGCTGTTACTAGTGGCTTTGTTTCTGACAGCTTCTAATTTTCTGTACATAATAAAATCAATTATTTTGCATGTATATGCTAAAGCTAGAGGCTGTTTTTTGACTGTGCATGCTACAATTAGTTATGTAAATAGCAGCATATGCTACAAGTTTTCAGTGCTCACCCTGTCTTTACAGAAGTGTTGGCTCAGGCTCTGCTTCGAAGTTAGTTGGCAGAGGTGTTTGGTTCTCCATGGCTCAGGCTTTGAAGGCACTGCTTTCTTCGGCAGCTCCCTCTCATGTTTAGTGTTTCAGTCTACAGTACCTGTGTGTACACCAAAGCCAATGCATGCCTTGAATGCACGAGGGATTTTGGTAGTCCGACTTTTAAGCTTCCCCATATTTTTCTTGATTCATAATAGAGGTATGCTGGTAATTGTGTGCTACTGAGCACCTCCTGCCTGTGTACATCTATCTTCTCCCTGTCTCACTTAGACTATTTCTTCAAGTTTGAACTTACGTTTCTGCTTAATGATTTCTAAACCAGATCTTTCTGGGGTATTTAATAAGCTAAATCATAATTTATTCCCATATGAAACCCTTATTATTGCTGTCTTTTCAATATCATCAAACATTTTTGTTTATTTTTTGCAAAAGACTTCATCCGCAGAGAATAATTTGAAGGGTAGGTTGCTCTCTACAACTGCCCAAAAGGAGGTGGTAGAGGGTTGGGGGTTGGTCTCTTCTGCCATGTCCCAAGCAAAAGGATGAGTGGAAATGGCCTTACTTTGCACAGGGGAAAGTTCAGATTAGATATTGGAAAAGAAAAATTCACTGAGAGAGTGGTTCAGCATTGGAATAAGTTTCCCAGGGAGGTGGTGGAGCTCTTTTTGGAAATGTTCAAGGGGAGTCTGAATGTGGCACTTGGGGATATGATTTAGGGCTGATTATGGTGGTGCTGGGTTGGAGGTTGCAGCAGATGATCTTGAAGGTTTCTTACAACCTTTATGATTCTGTGATGAACGTCCTGTGAAGAAGGACGTTCCAAGTAGTGCTTTAAACTTGCTCACATGCAATTGGCTTTCTCTGGGAGACTCTTCTGGAGCACTGATAAAGCACCCAGTGTGGAGCTGGTTTTGACCTCTGAATCTTAAATTACAGACTTTCCTAGTATGAGTCAGAAAACCAGACAGGTTTGTTAAAGTCCATTGTCTATCACTTTTCTGCTAGCTACTTGTATAGGGGTGACATTATTTAAAGATAATTTTGGTTAAGAGTTTATGTTGTGGCACCTACTAATAGAGGATATTCATTAGATATGCATGTTCCTCTAGAATTCATTAATAAGGTCAACTTATCTCTTAAGTTAGCTCTGTGCTAGAGTTTTTGAAAATCATGTATATTTTGTATTTATGTGGTAACACCTTACTGCTGCGGGCAAGTGATACTAAAGCCACAATGCAATCGTAAACAGGAGTTTCATGGCTGCTGAATTTAGGTGCTGTGAAAAGCCTCTGAAAAAAATAATTCCAACAAGATGTGTGAGAAGCCAAGCCCCTATTGTGGATTGACCAAAGAAGTCATTAGATATTTTGAAGACTAGTTGATATGCTCATATCTAAGGAGTAAATAATTCAGAGTCTGCTGGGAGCATAAGACTGAAAATATGCTGACTCAACACATAGGTGAAGAAAGATCCTAAATATATCTGCAAAATAATAAAATTATTTTTCTAAAAAATGGAGTTGGCATAGTCAGAAATGTGAGAAAGAAAATGCTATAGCACAGTGTAATTGATGAGCTGGATTGGTAGAAATAGAATTACAGAAGGAGAGACCAATCATAACTAGTACAAGCCACAGTCTTCCATCAAAATCTTTTGTTTGTTGTCTTCTACCTAGTCATTAGCTAGTGACTACATGCATGGGACCTTGTATTTTAGAGAAGGACAAGGGTTACTCCTTGAGCTGAAGATTTTAATTCCTGCATATTGCTAAACAGTTGCATTTCGCTCTTCTTTGAGAGAGGGTTTGTTAGCACACGCCTTCTACTTTGTCATACATAAAGTATTCACATCTTCCTATTTCTGAATGTGTATGGTGGTCTTGAAAGAGGAAATTCCAGTGACAAAGTGACCTGTTGGTCTAACAGCAGCTACTTATGAAGCACAGAATCATAGACCCTCGGTTGGAGGGGAGCCACAACAACCAGTCCTGAGTCACCGCAGGGCAACCCAAAACACACATCATATAACTAAGATGCTGGTAACCATACTTCTTAAAATCCCCTTTTTAGCCTTTCGTTCAACTTAAAATTATCTTTTAAAACCCATATGATTAAACATGTGCAACATCTATGCATATGCAAATACTTAGAAACCAACTATAATTATGTTAGTGATATTATTGATAAGGTAAATGGTAAATGTAGAAGCCAGTACATTAATTTGGCCTGATTAATGGCTTAAAATGCTGTTTTTGTAAGTATTTTTTTTCTTTGAAAGTAAACCTATTCTCTAAATGTATTTAAAATGTTAATAAACTATTAAATGAACAAGTAACACTATATTCAACATTTTTACACCATTTCTACAGTGGGTAAAATTGTAGTATAAAGTTGGTGTATACTCGATAACAATTTACATGTTTATTTTACCATCTGGTAAATGTGTAAACGATATTTTGAGAAGCACATTTCAAATTCACTTTAACAACTTATCCCCGACAATATGTATCCTATCTCATGTACTGACTGGAAGGATTTTGAAAACCTCTCAGAGAGAAATGCAGTAACAAAACATTTATTTTTTTTAGTGATGAGTAAGATCAAGCTTAGCATCAAGTTGGAGGTCTTTCAATATTTAGGAAGGATTTTGGTGCATTACTGGTGTCAAAGAGAGATTTCAGACTGTTTTACACACTATGGTATAAAGATATCATATCATCTTCCCTACAGAAACCATAGGGTGCATAGGTAGTAATAACAAAGCAAATACAGTTTGCTATGTTGTTGTATAACTGTATTGTATCCTTTCCAGGGGGTTTGAATTTGCTATCTCTTGTGTCTAAATATGGGAAGCTCATTATTAGAAGTGTTACATTGAACCCCAAGTGAATTGCTTTTCTCATGTACTTTAACAGCACTTTGACACTGCAGCCTTCTGCCTTTTTATTTTAGTCTTCTGTTTGTTGGTCTCTCTGGATTAAATTGCAAGCACTTTCTTAAATACACCAAACTAGAGAATATTCTGTCATAACTCAGCTTTTATTCACCCTTTCCTAGCTGTTACTAATCTTAACTGAAAAACAAAAACCCAACAACCCTCCCCCCCAAATTAAAAAAAAATTCAAACCCCAAAAAAGATTTCCTTTTTTTGCTTCCCCAACCCCCTCCAAAATTTAAAAAACCCTGCCCTGAAAGCAAGTCTGCCTGGAGAACACCTCCACACTAATGACCATCTGGCCAATCTGCAAATGAGGTTTGAGAGCAGATTTCAAATGTAGGCACCAGCTAGTCTGTGCCTTGCTTTAGTCCATTAGAATTTAAAAGATTTGAAAGCATTTAGGCAGCTAGAGAGCAGGCAGGTACCCTAACTTTGGGAAATCCAGTCAGGCATCTCTTTGTTCCTTCCAGGGCCTAAATGCCCTTGTTCTGGTACCTGATCAGCAGTGCTCCTTTGGAGTTTGTGGCAGTCGGTGTTGCTTGAGTATATACACCTTATTAGGGGAAATAGTCTTAAAACACCTTTGAAAAAGCATCAGTGAAAAAAACCAAATTCTAATTAACTTCTGTACCAAAGTTAATGACTGTTTTATTTTTTTGTTTATGTGTTATTCAAAACCCTGATTAGTGCAGTCTAATCCAGTCCTGATCTTGAGTAATCAGAGAAACCTGTGAGCTGCTCTGATTTTATGTGTCCCTAAAATCAGGTTTTAGCCCAATTATAGTATTAAAACCAGGTTGTCATTAAAGAACAACTTTAAAAAAATATTTCTATTTTTGAGGTTAATTAAGCCCACTGAATTGAACATTATTGTTTTGTTTCATTTGATATTAAATATATTTCACTAATGAATTTCAGGTTTAGCATGTATTTTTCTCTTTTTGCTTACAGATATTAGACAGGACCTTTCCTGTTTGTAGATGAGCACAATCAAAGATAATCTACCTTTTAGCAGGCTGTTACAGAAATATTTTTACATTTTACCTCTCTTCCCTTTGCTGGCTTCTTGTTTTGTCTCAGCTCTGTGAAAGTGCTGTCAATCCTATGTAAACAATAATTTATTATTGTGCTTCCAATGATAAAAAAAAGGGTTCCAGAAACCTTTTCAACAAAAGAGCAGTGGTTGTTAAGGACACCTGCTGTTACATAAGAACTTCCTACAGGAGTTAATTATTCCATAGGTAAAGTCTGAGCTGAGAGCACCTGACAACATGCAGAGCTGAATCTGAGGTTTGTAGGACCAATAGAAGTTTTAAGTACATACTGAATTTGTCTTTCTCTTTAGATTGGCTGCTGGTGTCTATATTGCAGGTGTTCATGAAATTACTCAAGTGCTTAAAATGGTGTATAACTGGAATCACCTGGAAAAAATGAACAACACCGGGAAAATCTACTTGATAGAGGTCCGGAGAGGCATCCTGAAATGATATGGGTTTGAAGGTAGGAAGCAAATGGACAAAGCTTTGAATAGTGGGTAACATGGCTTTAATGGTTCTGTATTAGAATTTTAATACTGCAGTTTGTAAAATGGAAAATAGCTTAGTCTGTAGCTATTTACTGTCAAACATGGTGCTTACAGTCAGGAGTGCCAACACTAGCAAGGAATCTGCCCCTTACCCCATGATCACACTTGTCATGGTGCATTTCAAGAATAAGGTCTCCTGGCTTGCAAGATGTAAGCTGTTTCCCTTTAAGTGAAAAAATATCTAAGCCCACTTAAGAATGATTTAATAAAAAATGACCTTTTAAAAAAGTAAGTTAAAATTAATATTTAATTCCTGTATTGTTAATAACTGGTATTCGTTTGCCTCAGAAAATCCCCTCTCTCATGCTTTTCTGTGTGTCTGCTTATTTCAAAAAATTGTAAATATCAAACTATATATTCGGTGTTCTAACTCTTTTAATTACAATTTTAAAATTAAATGTGACATTTTATGGATTTTGATATTGACTAAAATGGACCTTTTAAAGTGACATAAATACATAATTTGAGATTGATAAATTTATTTCAGACTACCATATGGGAAGGCTTATTACAAGGGCATGTGGAGCACAAAGCCAATTAAAGATATTCTTACTTCTTACTGTGGACCATTGCTTCCATGTTCCTTGGAAGCTAAACTGAATAGCATTTACAAAAAATATTAAGCTAAGGGTATCATCATAAATTCTTCTTTATGTAGTCCTGTTCTCCACTGACAGTCAGATTTGCATCAAAGAACATGACACCAGTGACTTGCTGGCAGCTTAAGTAATTGGGGAAAAAAGTGGTTATTCATATGGAAACAGGAGTTGGCTCATTACAGCCAATCACCTGAATAGCAAATGGTATGGTTGCCAATAGATGGAGAAAAAGGCAAGTCTAGTGGAAAATAGGAGCATTTAAAGGCCAAGAAAAGACATATGGTCTGTCTATGCTTGCCTTATATGCCTGGAAATTATAAATTAAGCTACACTATAGCCCACCACCTTAATGTGAAAATTTTCCATTTTTTCCCATCTTAATCTTAAGAAATTCAGCAGATTTTGCTTGTAACATTGAGTGGCTCTTGTGTCAGCATTTAAGTTCTATATGAAAATAATAGTTGAATTGATTCTTGTCTAGTATTTAATTCTGTTATGGCCATAAAGGATGTACTTTTGAAATGAAATCTCTTTCACAGCAATTGTATATGTGGATCTGTTTTTTCCTTTACAGATGCCTATATTTCCATGAGGGTAGGCAAGAAAAAAAGAGTGGATAGTTGTTTGCAGCTACTTTTTATAAGGTAAATACTGTGGAGGTGACCGGAAATTTGCCTTCAAGCACTGCAAACACTTCAGTGGCTATCTTTCCCGTTGCTTGTTGATTGTAGTAATAATTTTAATTTATTGTTCTAATGCTCTTCTGTACGCTGTTGCTACTATAAGGAAATAGGGGTCCAAGTTTAAGTAACACTGGACCTATCAAATGGGTGCCTGACTGCTTTTCTGGTAAAGCACTAGTAAATGTTGAGAATATTAAATCTTTATAACTATGCTTGCAAGGACACATTTCACTTGAGACATCAAGTTCTTGAACGTCTCAGTGCAGTCTGAGTTTTAATAAGATTTTATATGGTCTCAAGACTGTGAAGACTTATAGCCTTTTCTTATGTGTGTGTGTTTGTTTTTTATTTTTTTAAAATAGATTCCTTATTCTAAACCATCCCATGATATGTAGTCATGTGGAAAACAGATGCTGAATTCTGCCCTTTCTTAAATGCCATGCTCTGAAACTCTGCTGGTTGCTCCTTTTTTCTTAGAAAGAGTGACAAAACAACCAACACAGGACCATGACATGAGATCCTGGCCCTTAAAAATTACAAGTCTCTGCTTAGCTGATAGTTAATTCTTGCCTTCATTGTAGTGCTATATGAAAATGAAGCTTAAAATCCTGTTTTGAGCAAACTTCAGATTTAATGGAGGAACAGTGGACAGCAAAATGATTTATTATAACTAACATACATTTAAGATTTGACATGTGATAGGTCTTGTCAAAGCCATGGAATTTGGAGCTGCATAAAAATACATATAAGCTCACCTGCAGTAATTGCATTTACAGAGTTTCTAAAATGGGTCCATTGGTGATGGAGTACACTTGGAGCTCTTACCCTACCCTCACCAGAGCTGAGTCCCTTCACAAGTACCTCTGCTCTTCTCTTTCTTGATCTTTCTATGCAGGTAAGTGGCCTGCTGGCTTCATTTCCCTGCTTCATTTTAGCACAGGCACAATCAAATCATCCCAACTGGTGACCCTTCTGACAAGCAACTGCAAAAATGAGGATTTTAAATCCACTCTAAACCTGACACATGTTCCATATGGTTATTTATTTTCAGTTTTCTGAGGTGAAGGGCAGAGTAAATGTTTGCACAATTCTGAAAAAAAGTTGCTAGGAAAAGTTCTTAAGAAAATATCCCATTATTCTGGGATCACCCTGGACTCAAAGTAGTAGAAATTTTTATTTCTAGAAGTTTCACCTTGGTTGACTTTTTTCATTCAGGTCCATAAATCATCCCATAACTCTTCAATGAACCCTTACCAGGTAAGATCAGACTAGGTAACAGGAGTCTTTCCCCACCAGTATACACTGGCATCACTCATTTACTGTAGCTCCAATTAATGGTAGTAGAAGTTACACTTGTAAATTCCCCCACGCTTTAATGAGTGAACAGACCCCCTCTGTTTAGTTAACCATCTTCCAGTTACCTGGCACTTTCCCCATCCCTTGTGAGATCTCAAATATTTAATTAAAGCCTTTCCTTTTTTTCCTTTTTCTTTTTTTTCCTCCCCCCACTCTCCTTCATTCAGTTTGTTGAGTTGTAATTCTTGTTGGCCTGATGCCTTGGCAACATTCAGCACTTCTAATTGCCTGTATAGTCTGGCCTAGTCATGGAGCCTTTTAACTTTCATTCAGGCTTCCAGCAGTATCAGCCTCACTGGTCACAAGCTTCCCACTCAGGTTCCGTTCACAGCCCTTTTGCTGATTACTTGTTATGTATTTAAAGAGCTCCATACTGTTTATTTCATTTCCTGTTTGAGATAGTCTGTTTGCTTAATTTTTTTCTATGCTAATTTAATTTTAAACATATAGGGCTGTCTTCCTGGTCAAACAAGCCAGAATTTTGCATCCATATGTTACATTAAATAATAATAAAACAACAAATAATAGTCAATGCTTTCTACTTCTATAATGTCTACCATTCAATGATCTCATAGCATTCTTATTTTACAAGTGGTAAAATGGTGTCAAGAGACATGAACTACTTGTTAAACAATATGTATGACATCTGTTACAGAGCCAGACACAGGATTGAATAGTTGGGTTTTCACTAATAGCAGTTAGTCTAAAAACTGCAATATGCTATAGGAATTATTAGGTTAAAATATGCTTCAACAGAGTGGGCTGTCCCTGGTGGAGACATGTATTGTAGAGACTTTTGTTCTTAGAATATCATCTTTATTGGCATATAAGGTGCAGAATGGACAGGGGAATCCAATGGATATTCATGTGGACTCTGTAAAGGTTAGTAACCCATGTAATTATAATTCATGTTGACTTTAGAGGACTGTTATTAATCACAAATAGGCTGGTGCATTTTTTGTTTCGTTTTGTTTTGTGTGTGAAGATCTAACATTCCCAATTCCCCTTGATTTCAGCAAACCTCTGGCTTACTATGGCTACAATAACTCATTTATGGCTCTGTAGAGATAATATGCTAATGTTATGACATATGATAATATTCTCTGAACGTGTTCTTTTTCAGTGTCAAACAGCACACACAGATAAATTGAAACTGGCCACTATAATTCTTGGTTTCTAAGGTTGCCCATGCCCAGTGGCTGATCGTGGCTCTGTGCTGTGAGGGCTGCTAGGACCTCATCAATATCAATTCCTTTGATCACTCTGCAGGAGTCCATAGCTGATTTAATGCCTGCACTTTGCTTTCAGAAAGTGCATGCTTATATTCACTGTTACTGTGTACTTAAAGGAAGATATTTCATATGTGCGTTCTTCTTCCCAAGGTCAGAATGCAAGGGCAAAGAAAAACCAATGCAATTGTATTGGTAGCAAGTGTGAGTGGAGTCCAAATGAAAATGAAAAGGCCAAATGAAAAAAAGAAGGAACATTCCCTGCTGGCTGGGGTAGGTTCCTTAACACGGTGGTAAGCATGGTGAAATGCTCTTTCACGGTTTTCAGGAGTGAAATCAGATTAATTCTTCTGGTGACACAAAGTTTATCAGGGACTCCATAGAAATAACAAGGTGGACTAGAAAGATAACAGCTGAGATATATGGAAGTAATAAATGTTATACAATATCTTTGAAAGAAAAATCTTAAGATGAAATCTGATTGTTTCCTTAAAAACAAAACAAATTGTGATCATGTCTGAAAAGCAGCAATATACAAAACAGCTTGCTACAAATACTGGCTTTCATTTGTAACACAAATGCATGTCAAATTATTTCTATATTTCTACTTGTTTGACCAGTGTGTATTCTGAGCTAAGTGCTAAGCATAACTTGGTCCCCATGGCTGCATCTGGGCTTCTTTTGAATAAGGACTGTGTGGGTTTTTGAACAATAGTCTGCCAAGCAATGTATCATGAATCCTAATTGTTTTAGAAAACAGTTGTTCTTTTTCTTCAGCAAATACTGTCATATCCAGATTATTAACATAGATATATATATAATCGTTTTTAAAATCATTCTCGGTTTGAAGAATTCTAATGCTTCATACAGTGATTATGCAAAAGTCTCATGTATAAGCAATACCGATGTTACTGGAAGCGCCTCTTACAGAGTCCAAATATAGCAGATCAAATCAAAACTGTGCTACATCTTAAGCAACTGTTGACCCATTTCCATATCAAATTGGTTTCTGTTATAGAAGACTTTGCTTTTTCTTTTGGAGATATTTACTTTCACTGTTCTAGCTCAAGTATAGTAACAGCACATTTTATTCTAAGGTCATTTAATAATCGGTCAGTTGTTTGGGGTTTTTTTAAATTGGTTTATTAACAACTTTCTAATTAAGAGACTGTCATAATAAAAAGCTTGTTTCTGCTCTGTGGTATGTGAATGTACCACCGGCTCCTGTAAAATCAGTTGCCATGATTCAGCACACGCAGGAAGCTGGTGCTAGGTGCTATGCCATGTGCAGGATGCCCACCAGTTGGCTTGATAAGCTCAGTCCTAAGCATCTAACTTAAATAAACTGAGGCGAGGAAATTCTATATTAAAATTTTCACTTTGCCCCTTGTTTATCCTGCATTTTTTTTGGGGAGGCGAGAGGTGGAGGGATCAGCACAATTAATAGACTATGGTATATCTGTCAAATTAGAGAGATTGCTATAAATACCTAGAGTAGGAAGAAGGTGAGTTGTTAGAGGTGTAACTTGTTTGTGTCACTTTGTTAGAACATTATCGGTATCTCAATATAGATTTCTTTTTTGGCTTCTAATGGTCTATTCATTTCACCAGGGAGAGGATGGGGAGAACGTGTTACTGCTGTTTTTCTGGCATGAACTGCCCTTCCCTTTGGTGGCTCCTGGAGTCTCCCTGGGCGGCAGCGGTCCCTCCAGCGGGGATTGCTGCCAGGGCTGGCTCTCTCTGCTGCCACGTTTCCTAGAGCTGGGCCATTGTGTGTAGAGATCAATATAGGTGATGGTTCTGAACAGTAAATCTCAGGCCCAAGTAACGATTTAAAGCAGGATTTACTTCTTGCACAAAAAATGTATAACCCAGGCAGCCGGCCAGCTGGGACTGGAGCAGGCTTGCTAGTGCCTGTGCTCCAAATAATCTATTATGCTGTATATGATCAAGCCACACCCACAGAATTAATTACATAATATGAACAATATTTGAATGTTACTAGAATATTTGCTTTTTTCCAATGGCTGTTTTTTTTTATTTTTATGTGTGTATAAAAGTCTAAGCATCTTAGACAACAATATGCTTGTTTAACATATAATGTCATTCACATGATAAATACTACAGTAAGTAATATTATTTGAAGAATAAATGTAATAGATTATTTAGGTGATTTTGGTACCTTAACAGTGGTTCTCTGCTGAGGTCATAGATTTTTTTGTCATTGGTGACCTTACAAATATACTAGAATATAATCTGTAAAATTAATATATTTGTAGTTCTGCAGTCTTTCCTTTGAAAAGTGTGGTCTAGTCATTTGGGAGAGCAGTGCTAACATCAGAGTTTTTAGTAACAATTTAACATCTTTTCTGGGGATATGGTTTTACATACCACCTCTCAAAAGACATTTCTGATCTATGTTAGCAGAAGCTATTCTTTCCTCCCCGAGCTCAACATCGGTATGTTAAACATAGAAATGACAAACATGTGTGGTTTTATGTCTCATGTCAAAGATGATGTCTTCAGAAAGCACAGCCGTTTCCATTACAATGCCAGGGCAGGGTACAGTATTAGCTGACAGGCATGAGAATCTTTTACAGGGTCTGTCCTCATGGCAGAACTGGCAGGTTACAGCCTGCTCCAGCCTCCCTGGAGCCCCTGCTCTTCAGTGGTGCTGACCTCTGTGTCCTCCACCTCTGTAGTGGACCTCCAGGAGCGTGGGGCTGTTGAGGGCCTGGAGGGCCATGAGAAAAGCTGCCTGTCCTGGCAATAATCTGTAAGGGAATGTTTTCATATCAGAGAATGCTGATTTTTTGGAAATGGCTTTTTAAAAGGAGGAAGTTAGTTTGAGGAAGCAAGCCATGTCAAGAAACTTAGTGGATTCCTGAAGGCTCCTTTCCAGGCTGGTATTCCATCTTTATGTTAACATGTGTATCAGGTTGCTATCATAACTGGACAGTTTTAGATCCTCTCTGTCTTACTGATAAGCCTTTTAAGGTTGAAGGACACAAGTTTATTGTTGACTTGTTCCTGTCAGAAACCCAAACATCCTGACAGAAACTCAAAACCCGTGAGGCATTGAAGTTACTGTGCAAGTCAGGGCTTATCATCTCAAGTTTCTCTGAGTAAGTGACCAATTATATAATTCCCTTCACCACCAATTATCAGCCCTATTGTAACTATGAATGGCCATAATTAATTACAATACTATAACTGTTATTTTACAGTGCCACAGAAGCAAACCCCACCTTTGTTTTAGATTATCTCTGGCTTCAGAATGAGTATGCTGGATGTATTTGGGAATTTTATGGCAAATTCCAGCTAAGGGAAACCTGAATCTAGGCTTAGGTACCCAGCATTTTGTCTTTATGGATTACAAATCTATCTGAAAGCGGGGAAAAAGGAAACAAATCCTTTCGTGAATCAAAGTGGTATTCTCCAGCTGGAATCCTGTTATACATCATCAGATACAAATATTTTTTTAGTGAACTCCTCAAATTAATGACTGTTTTTGAAATGTTCCACTGCACTTGGCCAAATGAAGGAAAGAACCCCATGTAATTGAAAAATTCTTTGGAATAAATAAAACAGCTGTTATTAGCATTTAGCTTTGTGTATTATAAAACCTATATATGTTCAGGTTTGGTGATTATGCAACTTGAGTCATTCTTAAATCAGAGACATGGGTTTGAATCACAAGTAAACAACTCACTTTTGTTTTCCTTCGGGGATCTTCAGCCTGGCTTTGTTCAGTGAAACTGAATATGCCACATTAGAGCACAAGCAGATGATTACCAACAATGTTTATTGATGCTACCACTAAGAGAAAATGGCAGACTGATATAAAATAAAGAGACTTAGCAGATGGGATATTGGCATTTGAATTGGTTGAAATAGATTACTGATTTTACCCCAAACCTGCCCTTTTACGAACACTGCAGTATTGTCGCTTGTTGTAGAATTGTAAATCATATTCATCCTTATAAAATTATTTTCTGTTCCAACCCAGAGTATTTATTATTATATATGCAAACAAGATTTTATTATCAGGGGAATCTAAAGCAAGGTTCCTTGTTAGAGCTCCTGTCAGCACTGACTTGAGACATAAGCTGCCAGCATAGAAAGTTATATTAAAAGAAACATTTATTGTTTCTAGGCATTCCCTTAATATAAAACCAGCAAAAAAAGATCTGCAAACATAATTAGACACATGGCTCTAATTGAAATCAATGGGAATTAGAAGCAACATCAAGGAGCCTGCCTTTCAATAAGCTCCTGTGACTGAGTGGTGCCCAGAACCATATGAGCCTGAAAATGGATTCAGCCCAGCTCAGGGGCAGGGCTGAGACCTGCCTTGAGTCTGCTAAAAACAAAATGCAGATGTAGAATAGGCTAGGATAAGTGTAAGAAATTAAGGAGTTTAGGCTCTCTGAATTTGGCTCTAGGTGCCTAAATAAGGCTGTAAGGTCTTGATTATGGTAATTCTCATGGACTCCAAGCTAGTGTGAGAAGCCACGTGATGATTGATTAGTACTTTGGTTTTAACATTGATCATTTTGTGCTATGAGCATCCAGCCCTGGAGGCTTCATTACCCTTTGTTGTGGGTCAAGATGTTCTTTACGTGTAGGTCATCAAAACAGTCCAGACTCATCAATATTTGTTCTGGAGGCTTTTTGCACTGGATATAGTTCTTGATGTATTTGAATTACCAATGACCCTTAGTATCCAGGATGATTCATCACAATTGCCAATGCATATTTATAGCAGCAAAAATTCATTCAGTGCTAGTCAAGGAAATCGTGTGTGAATTTAAGTCCAGTTGGCAAGGTAGTACAGTATCTGAAATGTTGGCTGTGCAGCAGCTGTCATTCTATGCCAATCTATTCTATCATACAGTAAGCAGGTGGCTCACACATATTGTTTTTACTACATATCATTTTAATTTTGCAATGTCTCACTGAAATAGGAAATGTGTGCTACTGATTTCAATAAGATTTTCTTTATTGAAGCCAGGAGAGCATGTTAATAGCATGCAGCAATTTACAGTGTAGTTGAAGTAATACAGCAGCTGGTAAACCTGTTTATTCCCTATGGCTGTAGTTGTATATCAGTCTTAAGTGTAGCTAATTAACTTCTATTCATTAGAGATTTTACATAAATTCAAGCAGAAAAGAGAATACAAGCCTCAAACAGTTCGTGTTCCTTCAGCACCCTTTTGTGATGCCATACTGCAGCAGCCCATCTCCTCTGGCAGACATGTGATGTCCTCAGGCCAGCCGAGGGGGACTCTGCGCTCTTCTGTGTTTCTGAGATTTGTAATTTTTTTGAGGGCTTAATCTGCTAAAGGAACTGTCCTTATTGTGATTCTGTGTGCTAGCTGTTGTGTGTGATAAAGGTGTCTCCATGTATTATAAATAACATTTTTCACCTTTCAGCCCTTTGGTGTTTTGCCACTTGCCAGCATTAATGTTCATGTAGGTCAGGTGAGGCTGGCAGGGCAGGGTGTGACAGTGTCCCACTACGGGCAGTCTGAGCATCCCTGTGCAAAATGTTTCTGGTATTTTATTATCACAATATGCTTGATTCTCATTCTCATTTCTTAGTCTCTTTTTTCTATTTTTGTTTCTTTTTTTTCAGAAATAATGTTTTTCTTTTGCAATAAGCAGAACTCTTAGTTTCTGTATATGATTTTGGTTTTCAGATATTTATTGGCCTGGGAGAAAACAGATTTTTTTTGTCTGGTTGTAACTTCTGTTTATGTTATGGAAACTCCTTGTAAGACATTTCTTTTTGTGGAAATTACTGTTGATAGAAATTATGTATTCTATTTTTTTTCCTCTTCTAGTTGTTGCCTTTCATTTAGAAATGATATTGATAGCAGAGCCCTTTTTTTGGCAAGGTGTTTCAAAAGTGTATTATCTGAGGGCTTTATTAGGTTAAAAAAATACCCAACCTAAAAAAAAAAAATAAATTAATGTGAATCAGGAAGGAGAAAGAGGCAGGATAAAGAAATATACTATATGTGATTGCTTCCATCTCTTAGGTTAAATTCAAGATGTATTTTGGCGAAGATGAGTTTTGCCCAGGTGTGCCACAAATCAGTAATATCTTACCTGACTTCTCCTAATAGTTTTTTCATTGTCCCATTCTTTGTGTTCACTTGGTCATTCTCCTGCTTGCATGTGTTTGCTGAATGTCTCATCTTGCTTCCTCTGACTTTGTGTTGTCTCCCATGTCCTGCAAACTTCTTTCACTTTCCCTTTCTCTCTGCTGGTGAGTTCTTTAATTTTCATGGCCAGGACACTTCACCTGTTCATGGGTCATTTCAGGCTGAGTGTCCATTTCCTCGGAAAATCCCACTGTGGCTTTTATGCTTTTCCAAAACATTTATGCTTTCCAAAGCTTTTATGCTTTTCCAGAAGCATTGAGGCTAAAGACGCGATCAAATGAAAGATGAACATCAGCCTCTCCTCTAAAATCCGCTGTTCTCTACAACATTAGTAAAGTATCATTCCTCTTCGTATCGAGCTACTGGATGCCGGGGTAGAGCAGCTCCCTGCAGTTGTGTCATTTGAACACAGAGTGGCACTAAAGCCCACGGCACGGGCAACACAAGGCATTCCAAAATAGGTCTTCAACTCGGGAGGATGCAAACGACGAGGTAACAGCTGAGACGGATTTTTGCGTGACTGGGAAGGGAGGTTTTATGGATGCAAACCTGTAACAGGCACATCCTACATGTCTTAGACATGTTGCTTCTCAAGCCACTTTTGAGGAGGAATTTATCTTAAGCTTTGCTAAGGGATCATTCTGGAACTGCTGAAGAATTCTACTGACCTTTTTTTTTTTTTTTTTTTTTTTTTTAATTTCTTGACCTTAATTCTTAGCTTCAAGCAGGTGCAGTATATTAAAAAAGCCATTTTTCTAAAGCCCAACATCCATGTGTAATTCAAGTTTTTCTCAGTTTATTTAGCTTAGAGAAGGTATAGAGAAAACCTGCAGGTACTGTTGAACAACAATGATGTCGTTTTTAAAAATTATTTGTGATCAACAGTTCATATTTTGCAATACCCCATGGTTGTGGGGAAATTTTGTATGATTTAAAGTTGTCTGAGACCCAGCTCCTGCCTGCTTAAAAGGTACAGTTTGATCAAAGGCTTTTAATCTTCCTTCAAAAATAAATGGCTCCTGCTTTTATTGTAGGAAGCCTGTTTTTTTTGACTAGCCCATGACATGAATGTTACATTCAGTTTTCTTAAGAGGTCAAGATCATCTGTGCTTTACTTGAACAAAACATATGGGACTTGACCTTAGACAGCTGCATTTTGTGTTTGACAATTTTTACTGGCACTTAAGTCAGAGCTGGATTTGGCACATGGCCCTCAATCACTGTGCTGAGGGCAAGACTAAATTCTCAGCTCTGACCTGCAGTTCTGGAGGTGTAGTTGTAGTATCTGCTTAAAAGGGAAACTCTGGGCACAACCATCAGTTTTAGGCATAGTGTGATGGTCTTGTTTCAAGGTGTGACTTAGATGCAGCAAAGACATGAGGCAAATGAAGCTAGCTATAGAAATTCCTTCTATCCCTCTTCTTCCATCTTTCCTTATGACACTGCAGCCATTCAATCTTATTTAATCTTAGTACACTAAATCAGTTTCTGAGTGTCACATGGAATTGGCTTTGTCTTTTATCCTGTCCCAAGGGTGACAGGACACTTGGGACAGGACACATGGCAGTATCAGTATCTTACTGTTTTTCTTACTTGATCAAACTTCAGTCATTGATTTGTGTATATAAGTGCCATGCCCTATTTATTTAGTTACTAATCAAAATTTGTGTTACTAATTGGAGTGGTACCTCAATTTTCTTCACAGCTGGCAGATGGTTGTTAGCTACAGAAGGATTTTAAGTGGGCAGGGAGGGATGGTTAGTGGCATGCATTACTTTTTGCCACCTTTCATCTGCGCACTCCTGCACTGCCTTGCTTCTTCACACCACTTTGAGGCAGGTAAGAACTTCTTCTATTTAAGTGAAACTGAGTCAGCTGGACAGAGTCTGGCATCCTCTGGAAAAGTTTACAGTTTCCATAATTATCTACATACACTTTGAGAGGAAAAGCCTTAACTTTATGTTTAAGTTTGAGGTGAACTTGTAATTAAAAAACATTACTGTGTCTTGGGTTGAGTTTTATCAGGGAAGGGTAAACCAATTTCAATTTACTGCAGGGTCTTTCAACTCTGTTTAACTTTATCACTGGCTCTGTGTTAGAGATAGGGGAAGGTGAGACCTCAGAATTCTGCACCTCGTTCAGCAGTATGGAATGAGCCTGCTGCACATTGACACCTGCTTTGCTGTGTCTGGCCACTACCTAGCAAATATCACAAGCCCAAACAGTGACCAATATGTTTTCTGTTGGAAACCTCCTATAATAATGCCATGGAAGAATGACCATTAATCCAATATCTTGCATTTGTACACTGCAGAGATTGTATGTTTTTACTGCAATTTGCAGTGATGAAAGAAAAAGCTGTATATATGGACACATATATCTATAAAAATAAATAGCTATTAAAATACTCTTGACTGTATGCAGTGGCAGATGAGATCTGCTGCAAGGACCGTTTTGTCAAATGTTCTGAACTTGTCAGGCCTCCATCTGTGGTTACACAACCAATTTATTCTTGTAGCTCTGAATATCATGTTTCAGACAATTCATCAGTATATGGAGTTTCAGACAAATGTGGAATTGCCTTTTGACATGACTCTAAAGTTCTTTGCCCTATGGTTTGTGGCTTTGCACAGTTAGAAAAAGCTGTGCAAAGTACATTTTGTGAATTGAGACAAGGTGCTCTTGTGACATAATCATGACTGCGTTAAATGACCAGACATGGTGGCCACATCCCTGTGTCTTGGAGCTCTTCATGCTTTTTCTACAGTTAATTTGGGCATGAATTCTTTCTTTTTTGACAGAAAATTCAATAGTAGTTGGAAAAATCTTCTTTACCTTCCTTCTATTTAATATTTCCAGTAGGTGTTTATTACAGTGTGAAAGGTTTTCATATAATTAATCCAGCCTGGTGATACGTTTCTGAATTGTCCTGCCTGGTAAATGGGCAATTTATAACAGGTGCTTCACAAGGGTAAGAAAAATGTCTTCCATTAAATTGTTTTTTACTACCTCTAGGCATTAAATTATATTCTTTTCTGATTGATGGCTGCCTTGTGAATTGGACAAACAGCAGCAATCGGCTATGGTGAAAATGTACTCACCCGAGGGTTTGTGCAAGAACTAAAAGAAATGGCAGAACTTGTGACAATTACTCACAAGGGTACCTTGTTTTTCTTTTTATCTATTAGAAAATCTGTTTAAATTTTGTTATCAAAATTCAGTATTGAATAAAATATTAATTGCATATTGTCACACCCTTATAATTTTTTTCATCATGGGGAAATGTCAAAGCTTCCATATTGAATTTGCTAAAACCCCTTTCAGTAATTTTTTGAAGTTTTTGAAGATGACCTACAGAGTCATGTGGAAATGCATTGGTGTGATCTTCGTTTGCTCCATTTGAATGATCTCAAGACATAAATCATCATGGAAGATCTTACAGGGAGTTGCTTATCAGTTAGGCTGTCATGGTAGATATCAGGGAAATGGAATTTAGACTGATTCTTCCAGAGTGGGATGGTTTGCAGTGTTCTTGGTCCTACTGCAGTTCCACTGCCATCTTAGTAGTTTAGGTGTGGATCAGATATGATTGAGTGTGCTACAGCGGTAGAAATTGAGTTATATTTTCTGAAATAACACTAAGAAATATAGTAAAATATAAACTATCTCCAGTGCTAGGAGCACTGGCATGCAAAATAGTGCTCTTCCCCTAAACATGTTAACCTCCTGCAAACCCTGAATATGATTCAAGTTGTGTGGTTGTAATTTGGTCTGAGAAACGTAAGTCTGTATGGACAGAAAACACTTCTCAGTGCAGTAGGCAAAACTGTCCACTGCTGAACATGTGGTCTTTTCATGAGGTCTAGCAAAAGGCAGCAAGCAAAATATGGGTTTTACAAAAGTGGTCCAGCTCTGATGCCAGACATTAGAGATGTGAGTATCTTACAGCTGAGACCTGCAGGATTATCCTGATGGCCACTGGTTCTTAGGGTAGGGCAAAAAAATTTGTTCTACTGAGAAGACTCTGACTTCTATACACTTTCCAGGCTCTCTGTTATACATGCTTCTTGAGGTAACTGAGAACAAGAGCTGCACTCTTGGTGTCCCTCTTCTCTTGCCTGTGACGTACTACAGCTCTACAGCTTTCCTATGACAGTTTCCTCTTTTGGGGAATGAGGACACTGGGGGGAAATTGTACCATGATCTTGTTTTGATATGGACATGTCAGAGTGGGAACCACAGGAGATGAGAAGCTATCTTTGTAACTTTAGCCAGTTTAGCTATTAGTGCCCCACGGTCTATGCTTGTGATGTTAAGCACAGTTTATGTTATAATTTTGGTCAAGACTTTAATCAGTCCATCCCTGTTTTCTAAACATGTAGCCTGGTGCCAAGGCTGAATTATGTGGCAGTACCTCAAGGCATGTTTGCAGTTGTCCCAGTGTGATATTTATGTTTGATGCTTCAGGTGGTCCTGATAACCTCACATTTTCACTTTAATGTGTTTTCATGTGTGCACTGGGAGTACTAGAGGAATTCTGGAAGATTTGGTGGCTTCTAGTCCTGCTGGCAGGTGGTAAAATATTTCACCTGAGTCAACGTGTTGGCCACAATTTTTAGGAACAGGAAATGATTTCTTAGATTAGAGCACTAGTACTGCTATTGCTGGGTGTAATGCAGTGGCTATGGAGTGGATTTGCACCTGGGTCCTCACAGTTGCAAATCTGCAAATAATGTGGTATTTGCAGAAATGTAAAGAGATTGCATATACTAAGTGGCTTCTGTGTCTTTTTAACAAAATCTATTAATGGTGTTAAAGAGCCTATAGGCAAATGAGATACAGAAACCCTAGACTCACTGTCTTAGAAGTCCATAGGCATGCAGATAAGATTTTTCAGAACTCTGATAAGAGTTTTCTACTGCTTTGCTAAGAGTTCATATAAACCATTTTATCTATGTGTTTAATGTTACAAAAACAGTTCCTGAATATTCCCATGTTAGTACTCCTCAGTTTTCTCTTTCTAATTGGAATTTTAATATTATATTTTCGCATCTAAAGGGAGAAAGTACAGGGGTATTTGAGTTTAAAGCTTCTTCTCGTGAGCATAAGTTTTGAGCTCAGTTCTGTGGTTGGTGTGATTACCTTTGGTCAAAATTGGATAAACAATTGGAGTTCAGACACTATGCTGCTATTTGCTTTGTAAATAATCTCTCCTTTTTTCATGTATAATGCAAGAAAACTTGGAGGGGGTTATTCTGACAGTGTTAGATGACTCAAATGTGGCTAAAGATATATGAGAAATTTGTGTGAAATCCTTTTGAAGTTTTTGGAGAGGAACAAGTTCTCCTAGGTCATGAATCATCTTAAATGTTTACCTTAGGGAGCTGTGACTTATTATAGCTGAGAAATGCCTTTTTCATTATATAAAATATATATTGCCCCTGGAAATCTAGGCTGACAATGCTGTAAGCATATAATTTGAACAGACTCCAGTTTGTTGATCTTCCTCTGTTTACTGGGGGCCCAAAATCAGAGCACTGTTATTTCAGACGTGGCTTTGTGAGTGCCAAGTGGAATAATCCCATTCCTGCACTTGCTGGCTGTGATTTTGCCAATTCACCCCATAGATCTGACCCATCCCAGGTACAGGACTCTGCACTTCTTGCTAAGCTTCATGAGGTTTCTGTCAGCCCACTCCTCCAGTTTGCTGTGAACTCTCCATGGGCCTCATGAAGGCTCATTCTGTCCCATCATGGAGGTCAGCAATGTTAAACACTTGAAGCATTAGACACAGGACTGGCTGGAAATGAGCATCACTTACACACTAACTGTCTGCACCTAGGTTTTGAATCACTGATCACTACTCTTTAGGCCAAAAGTGTCTTCCAAATGAGGCAAAATTCTTACAAAAACAAGGAATTGGTATCACTGGCTTCTGTGAGGCTAGTAATTCAATGAAGATTTCACTTTCGGTGTCCCAGCTACCTGCCTGTTGGGGAACATGGATGAATTTGTTCTCTTTGCAAAGTTTAAAAGCTCAGCTTTAAAGTATTTATCTTTAAAGAGAATTGTTACTTCTTTGAAGCTATTCTTTTTAAACAGTTCCTTTTTAAATTCCTGCTTTTGATTTGAGTTGGCTACTTCAGTAAGGAATGCACTTTCATGCCATAAAACCCCGTTTGACTGTATTGGAGCTCTGCCAGTTTATGGCAACTGCTGCTCTTGTGAAATGATCCTGGATTCTGTATTTCAGGTAAGTCTGGAAATGTAGCATTGTGGAAAAATAAGAAGGACATATATTTCTGTTTCATTAGTAGGTCAGTATAAACACTGCAAAGGTTTTCCCTCTATGTAGCAGTTAGAGCAGCAAAACTGACAAAGGTGGTATTTTGAAACAAAAGAAGGATTTTTAAAGCTAACATTTATCTTTATTAGTAATGTATTACATGTAGAACTAGTTTTTGTGAAAACCTAGTACAGCACTGCAAATTATGGAAGTAGTAAAACATGCTTACAATGAACAATTGTCTTGTGATGTAATTTCTAAAGTATTTGTTTTAAAAATCTTGTGTACGTCAAAAAGACTGCTTAGGGTGTAAGGAATGTGTGATTAGAAAGTATAGTAAATATTAGTGTTCATTCACTTTTATTTGGAATCTCAGAGATGTTCCCAAAAGAGGAGAAAATAATCTTACCTGCTAAGCAAACTGCATGGTACCAGGGCTGGGTTCCTATCAAAGGTGATGGGTAGAGAGGGAGCTAGATTGTCAGCACCATAAATTGCCTTTAGCACCATAAATTGCTTTGATTTACTGTGAAACTTCAGGGTTACATGCAGTCTAGACTGGGATTTTTATTGAAATATTTGTAATTTTTGTAGCTGTGTTTTCAAAACTGTAACGAAAAGATATTTTTCGTGTTGTTTTTATCCTCTCTCCTTTTTCTCTATTTAGATTTGAAGTGATTTGAATGAACTTTGTATTTGGAAAACCTGAGGAGGAGGTGGGTGCTTTTTCTGCCAGGAGTAATTGATTTAGCCAAAGTAGTGTTGCAAACAATCTCTCCTCATTTGCCTGCAATTCAAGACAAAGTTGAAAATCCCAGCAGTTGGATAATGCATCTTACCTAAAATGTAATGAGAAAAATGGGTACAGCATGACACAGCTTAGTACTTCTGTTTCTGGGATTAACACAGATAGCTTTCATATCTTAGGTATATGTCCAAAATATGAATTTTACATAGTTATTTCTATAGTTTCATGAATACCTACAGAAAAGCTTCTGTCTGAGGTCTTGTGCCTTTGGCTCAATCACAGTAAGGCCACATGATCAGTCTGGCCTGTTATGGAGGCTGATAAACTCCCTGTTGAAGTGATTACAGTCTGAGGCAAGCTCCAGACAAAGAATATGGCTAGGATTTAAAAGCTGAAAGTAGGTATATTTGTATCGTTTGTATATTGGTAACATTTACTGTAGTATGTACTTGCAAATTTCAAATATTGCAAACTAACAAAACTGCAGCCAGCCTCATCCATCTCTCCTAATAACCATCATCCGACCCTGTAGATGCCCCGGTCAGGAGCTCTCCTTGCAGCGCAGTGCTTAAGGGAACAATCATGTTTCATGAAGTGAAAAGCAGGGGATGATGCAGAGGTCAAAGGCGGACAGTCTGGCTTCCTAATGCTTCACTGTCAGGCCAAGTTTCGTAATATTTGGTGTTCCTGTGCAAATCGGGAACTTCAGAGGAGCCACGCCAGTGCTGCAGATAAGGATTAGAAGCAGACAGAAGTACCACAAAGAAAGTATTAACACAGTCCCCACCTATATAGGAAAAGAGGACTTTTTGGCCTCCAAGTAAGGCATGTAGCAAAACTTGAAGCTCAATCTAGATAAATGCTGTCTTACCTCTGTAAGATGCATGTTTAGATATAGTTTGCTGTTAGAGTAACTGAGCAAGAAACATATTATCCCCCCTGCAGGTTTTAAATTAAGATTGCTTAATCTTTCTGAAGGATTATTTAGGTCAGTGACTAATCAGGGCCTGATTCAACATATTTTATTTACAACGCAGGATTAAATGGATGATATTTCTTTCACTTGAAAAATGAGCCTAGAAAGAGTGGCTATCTTAATAATTAGCAAACTAATATAATGATTAATTACATGTATTTTTTAAGAGTTTCTAACACATTTTAATTGTAGCTTAGATTTTAAAATAGTATTCTCTAATATTTACCTTATAGCAAAAGTCAAAGGCCTAGCTTAGAGTCAGAATACAATAAAATTAATGGTAAAGACACTAAATCTGTACCTTTGGTAAAGAATCCATTTTGGGGAAAATTAAGAAAGTAATAAATATTTGGTACTCTTTACCAACACAGATTGTCTCCCTGTGTCATAAGAGTTGTAGGATTGGGCTGTGGACACAGACATATTTCATTGACGTTACTTCTTTTGGCTGAACAATGTGAGAAGCTATATTAGTGAAACAATTATTAGAGTACTTTTATTCTCTGTTTGAATGCCAATAGGTAAAAAGAGATTTTGTTGCAATTGAAGAATACATCCCAATCAGTATTGAATCTTTTTGGATTATATTTCAAATGAATTAACTTAGAGTAAATTATTTCAGGCAGAGTATATTAGCAAAAGAAAGAGCTGCTAAAGAGCCATTACCACTTTCCAATCAAATGAGAAACATAACTGAGTACCACCTGTCACAAAGGCAGTACAGTGATCCAGATGGTTATTTATCTCCACTTAGGGAGGAAGAATGGAGAGAGGAAACATTGCTGCCAGAATTTGTGTTTTTCCCATCCCCTTTTTTACCTTTTTGTCAGAATAGTTCCTCTCATTACGGAGAAAAGAATGTCTTAGGAATAGGTTGTATGAATGGGATGTTCCTCTTCATATGTAAAGGTAGTTCACACCTTTTTTTTAGTAGCATGAAATGCAGTTTGAGAAAACCACCCATTACTATTTCATCTTCTATGGTCAATAAAACAAAAATAAAATGAAAAGGATTTTGACTGCTTGATAGTTATTTTGTTTCTCCCAGAAGCTTAGAAATTCTTTTGCTGTTTTACTTGAAATAGAAATAACTGGTAACAAGCTGAAAATAATTTGCAATTTTTAAAAAGGTTTCCCTTCATTAAAAAATATGTTTATCATAAATATGCACAGTATGAGCATTCAAATTAATGTGTATTGTGCATGCATTTTATTTACCAGTGTATTTGAGGCTCGAGCTTAGGCAGGAATCAAGAGAGGGCAAGCTGATCTAACCCCAGCCCTTTCTGATTTTGAATATTGTGTGAAGTTGTTCACTATGTTGCTAAAATCTACTGGCAACCACGTTAGGTCTGACAGAGTGCAGGTTCTTTTTGGAATTAAGAACATGCTGAGACTATTGGACATAGATGTAAGCGAATGAATGTAGGCTGCAAGCATATTTCTGCTATGGGGACATATTAAATTAAATAGTTCTCATGTTCAGGTTTGTAACTAACAGCTCTGTGGAGTTCACTCTTGCTTAATAGCAATTCCCACCCCCCTCCATCCTGGTAGAGTGACATATTTTATGGCTAAACTGGGAGATGAGCCAATACTCCCAGGATGTCTTCCTAGAACAGGAATTGTATTCAGAGAAATGGTTTAAATAAAGCATTTCTTTTAAATTATAGCTATATATTGATCACAAAACTAAAACTGACTGAAAGGTATGACAGTAAAAATGTGAGTGATACTGGGCCAGTAAGTGATGCTAGGACTCTATGACAGCTTTTATGCACATACAGAAATACACCCATATATATATAACATCACTTATTATATCAGAATACCTTCTTGGAACTTAGGTAGAGGAAGTACCTGTCACTCCTGATAATTAGGAAGTCCTCTTTAAGTAAAGTGAATTTTTAATACAAAGACTTACTAAGAGAAGTATTGCAAGCTCTCTCATGAACTTAAACTCTGTGATTTCTAGGTCTTCATTATTGCTGCTGCTTCTTATCACACATCTATTTTTGTATAAACAGGGAGGGCTATGTCAGTGATGCCCAAGATGGTGGGAATTATTTACACCCCTCACCATTTTTATGTCAAGCCCAGATGTATGGGTATATGCCTCCAAGATCTTTGCTGTATGCCCACAAAGTACTTTGAGAATGTTCTGAGCCTTTTGAATTCAGCTTGGCTTATATAAAAAACATACATAATTCAGCTTATATCTATAACATACCCCTTGTGAACAGCTTCTGAGGAGCAAAACCCCTGTTCATTGGGGTTTAACACCTTGACCATGACTCAAGAGAACATCCGAGTTACTGGCTTGCTGCAGGCCAAAGGGATAAAAGGCAGTTTGAGGAAAGAGAAGAATATTCTTCTCTCAAAGGAGAAGAATAAAATTCAGCTTTTGGTGTCTTTAATTTCTTATGAAAGATGACACCAGGCAGGGATCAGGTCAGTTTCTGACATAAATTCAAAATGTTATTGAACAAGAACAATATTTCTGCTTTTTTCCATTGACGTTTGCTGTAGCAGCTTTATCACTGTAAAGTAATTGTAGAAACACTATTTCATTTATCCAATGCACTAGAAGTATAGAATATTTATATTTATAGAGTATAGAATATTTACATTTATATATATATAAATATAGATAAAGAAAAAAATTAGTCTGACATAAATATGCCACAAAATTATTTATTTTTATAGCATATCCTAAGTATTCTTAATCTTACAACTTAAGTGTATCTGCATGTTGTGATTTCACATCTGCTTTTGTGATTAGGTTTCTCCAATTATTGATGACTTGAGAGCTCTCTCTTTTTAACTTACCCTTCACGTACAAAAGCTTGAAAATAACACCTACTTGTGCACTAAAAGCTGAAACTGGAAATTAAGCCTGCCCTATTTTAAAATTTCACAAATTTAAAGGTTATTCTTTTGGGATGAGAAATGAAATTACTACTGCAATAGAGTAATACTAACAAAATTGCTGGACATGGAAGTATGGCTAACAATCAGATGCAATAGTGAAAGAAGCCAAATTGAAGTAAGAGAAAACAGAATTCAAATTCAGTAATAAACCATCTAGAGAATAAATATTACTATTTTTTAATTATCTTTTTAGTGTGATATACTGCTAGAATATTACAAAAATAGCTTAGTTATGTTTGATTAAAAATAGAATTTTCAGCAAGGTCCTTTATGTTCTTCCACTTTTGTATGTGCAAAGCCGTTGGCTCTGGAGTTTTGCATTCAACATTTTGGATCTTCATACTGAAGCATGTTTGTCACAGCTGCTGAAAGAATGACTCACACTTTGACTCTGGCTATCAATGTGTGGTTTTGCAGCTAAAGAAGTCTGGGGTGTTTTTATTTGTGTGGAGCAGGACAATACAGAATGATTTGGAGAGGTTTGTTATTTAACTGACTTCTTCCATATTTCATGTATTATTCCACAATGGCGAACTCCTGACTGTAAAGCACTCTGACAAAAAAACCTTTGCCATAACAGTTACATGGCTATCCTAACTCTCTTTGGATGGTGCCTTCAGTAACTCTCTTGTGACTCCTGAGCATGGTTCTTGTGGTCTTGATCCTGTTTTTCACTGTGAAGTGTTGGGGAGCATTGTCATGTACACCGCATCTGAGTTGGTTTTGGGCTTTACATTTATTAGATGTGTCTGTGTGGATGAAGTGTGTTTTGAGAGAATATTTTGGGTAGTGGAAGATGTGTAAATGCCACTGAGCTTGAAGAATTGTAGTACCTCCTGAAAAAATGGACAAGCTTGAGATGTTTAGGCAGAGAAGACTAAGGTGCTTATACATTATCAATGTATAAGTATCAAGGTGCTTATACATTTCAATGAATATACATTATATTCATTGAAATAACGGCCTGTAGACTGAAAGCTTTTGGTCTTCCCAATTTCACAGGTGGCATATTCACCTTAAATCTCTTTTCTTTAAAGGAGGAAAATAACTTTTAAACACACACTTTCCCAGCTTCATCATGACTTTCATACTTAATTATAAGCTCCTACAAATAGGGTTTTACTGCACAAATGCTGACACAGCCTTACCTCTAGTGACCTGAATGGCCTCCTATGTTAATTACTGTAGATCTGTAATCATGTTATGAAAATACACATCTGGCCTTTGTCCCAGAACCTGGACCATATCTGTTGTCTGTCTTTCTGTAGAATGTTAAATGTATGTGTCACTTTAAAGAACAAATTCTCAGTTGTAACTCAGAAAAATAGCCCCCTTCTTTGTAAGAATCAGCTTTGACTCCCCTTTCCTTTATACTGCTCCTCCTGCTCTGTGTCTTGCTTGGCTGATGTACAAGTAATTCAACCTGGAAGATCCCTGGGAGACTTGAAGAACATGTCCCATGGCAGAGGAAATTAATCAGATTTAGTGAAGCTGTTTATTGATCTACTTTTAGACTGCAAAGGATATCCAAAATGTAGGGCATGGCCTGCTGCTTTGGCAAGGAAATTAATGTTAACAGGGAGATAGATGTTTACTTGCTAGTTTAATTTTCATAATCAGATCTCTGTCCATTTTGATTTTTATGCACACAGGTTTGGATGGGCCTTTTTTTTGGAAGATATACTGGGAAGTGATGAAAATACAAACTTCGCTAACTCAGTTGTTTTGGTAGGCAGTGTCACACTTGTTGTTAGCAGTACAAGTACTGTGGGGACTCAACCTCTTTGATTTGTACAGCAAATTTAGGCTTTGACAATCATTTGTGTAGCTTGTTGGGGCTTTGGTATAGCTGAATGTAACCACTGAGATGCAGAGCCAGATAGGCTAGGAGAAGCCAAATGTGTAGCAGGCTTGAATGATAAAATTGGGTGAAAAACAGGGTCAGACTCCTATTAACCCTATACCGAAAAAAAATGGTATTCTGAAATGTTTATGATTTGCAGGTGGAAGGGGGTGGTGGGGTTATCGTAGTGGGGAGAGGGGCAGAACTCTCTTTGTACTGTCTGTAACTAAGGGTCAAAGCCGGGCAGGACTGAGTGAAGCGTCACTGTTTTCTGGTACTCTCCTGGTGCTGGCTAAATCAAATCTTGGCCCAAGACTGCACTGAAGTAGCAGTGCTGGGGAGCCTGCGGCTGAAGCTTGGCGTAAAGTGCTAAACTTCCGAGCCGTGTGTGATGTTTTCCATAGTCTGATCCGGCGGTTAGCGGGCCCGGTCCCTCCGCTCCCCGATCCCATTGCAGCGCCCCGCGGGGTGCCGGTGTGCAGGGGCGAGGCGGGTCCGGCCGGTGGGTCCGGCCGCATCTCTCATCCCTCATCCCGCATCCCTCACCCCGCATCCCTCACCACCCATCCCTCCCTCCATCATCCATCCCTCCCTCCATCCCCATTCCTGTGTCAGGCTGCAGTGGCACACACA
>VZUI01047182.1:0-27977 GCA_013401135.1 Cettia cetti
AGACATACAAAACAGATGAGGACCAAGAGTCCTACATTAATCTCTTTGGAATCTGTCAAACCATCCCAGGTAATAAAGGAGGCAACACAGTTTAAAAAAAAAAAAAAAAAAAAAAAAAAAAAAAAACAAAAAAAAACAAAAAAACAAAAAAACAAAAAAACAAAAAAAACACCCCCACTATGGTCAGATGAAGCTGTTTAAACATCAACCTGAGCTCACTGGATAGTAAGGGAAAACCTGTAGCCTGTACAGCTGGCCCTGCAGCAGTGATTGTACAACAATTCCATGGCTCCACGGCCATAACTCAGCCAAAGCCTCCACACAGCCTCCCTGCAGAAGAACACCAACCAAAAAGTCTACCAAATCCAGAGGTGAAGTCAGGGATGTCTCTTCCCTGCTGTGCAAATCCTTGACACCAACAGCAGATCCACCTGTCACTGTACCTGCCTGTGAAACTGCTGCCTGAGCTTATGTCTCTCCTTCCCCAAGAGCTGCTGGAGACCAGCCTTTCCCGAGTATCTGACTTACCCTTGCTGGGAGCAAACAGTCCCACTCCTGCCTCTCCCTTCAACGGAATCAGGATTTCTCTGTCATGGTCATAATCTGCTCCAGAGAGAGAAGATCTGTTTTCAAGCAGATGTACATCTTTTATCACAAAGAACGGAGAGGTCATTGAGAGTGACACTATCTTTACATAAGTGAAGATACTGCTAGCCCCAGTTTGTAAGTCCTCAGAGCTATCTGGCTGAAATACCTGAAATAACTTCTTTCTGAAGCCTGTTCATCAAGACACCCTTTTTGCCAGTCTGCTTCCTAGGCTGAATTCAATTCTTCTGGGGATGATGCTGCAGCAGAAATCAGTGCCCTTTCCAGACCCTTTTCCCCATTTACTTAGGATGGTACGTGCAGAGCTGGTACTCACAGCAGATAACCAGAATGCAGGATATAATTGGAAAGAGGTTAAAGAAGAAAAGGAGGAAGGAGAGGACTCCGAAACACATCAAAAGTATTATAGGAAACTCACCAAGAATATTATAGGAAGTGGCATACTGACAAGTAAAGTAAACTTCATTATTCAGGGCTAAGAAATAGCTACAATTAAAATGTTAGGAGATTAAATTTAATCCTTTTTTTTCTCAAGAAGATAACACCACCTGCCCCCCTCTGACCCAACGCTGGTTATTTGAGAGTCAGGCTATCAGGTCAGACACATTTGTGGCTGATGCAACCCTGCTGCAACACTGCGGTGTCCAGAGCTGCTCCTGCAGCTGACACGGTGCTCACGATCCCCTGCCCGGTGATCCTCAGCACAGGGAGAAGGCTGGCAGCTGTGGTGTGATGCAGCAAAGATATAAAAAGCTGAGGACTCAGCCTGGAGAGTGGCAGCCAACCTGCACCAGCAGCGTGCCGGCATCACCTTTCACCTACATCTGCTGAGCTGCATTCCCGATAGATTATCTTGGGAAAACAAGCCCTGTCGTGGCTGCTCACTCCAACTGGTCCCAGGATCAGAATTAGGTCCTTCTAGGACAGTAAGCTAAGGGCAGGAGAGGGGGACCCCATGTCCAAAGCCATTCCCAGTGATAGGGGGATCAGAACAGGTTCTCCTATGAAAAGAGAACTTCTTCCCATCCCCGGTGGCTCCCGAAGTGCTCAGCCCCATCCACCCCTCCAGAGGCTGGCTCCATGTTGGGGGAAGCAAAAGCCCAGCAGTCTCAGGCAGGGCACTGATGCTCCCTTCCCAAAAAGCAACAGCATGTCAAAAAGCTCCAGTGGCTTTTTCAGCTCCAATTCTCTGGTTCTCCAGCCTGGGAGCAAAGCATGACAGACTCGGGACCTGAGAGCCAGCAACAAAAATCTGGGAAATTCAGAGGAAACACCAGAAATCATCAGCCACAGAGGCAGGCACCAGAAGCCACCATCAAGAGAATGTTTAGAGCCAAATCTGATCTTGATTCCATCAAAATGTTCTGCCTCCAGTGCTGGATCAGGCTGTGCAGGCCTGGTCATAACTGGGTTTTGGTCTCTTCCACATCCTCCCCAGGGCCCAGCTGGCTCCGGCTGATGTACTCACTGAAGCTCTGCCATCCAGCAGGATGGAATTTGAAGCTGTCAGAAGCACTAGGACTAGCCATTAAGATGTCAGAAAACCCAGGAAGAAATTATTCCAGCTATTTATTTGCAATGTTTTTGGTCTGCTATCTGGGCTCACATTAATGGCAATTTCTAATTTATTTATTTATTTCACCATCTATCTTTCTACAACGCTTTAAAGTCACCCACATACTGTTGTTATATATATATGTGTGACCATACCAGAACAATGTCACAAGACTCTTGATTACACAAAAAGAACCAAAAACTAGTTTTTTTCCCAATTGATAAACTGGTACATCAAAGCAAACTGGTGTATCTGCCAGAAAAGTCAGAACTCCTTATGAACAGGTTTTTAGGAAGAAAGTGGCAAGATCCTTCTAGATACTACTACCATTTTTTCCTACCTCATAAGCAGCATGTATTAACAAGCCAATAAAAATGACCTGAAAACCTAAACTGAAGTGCCTTGGCCTTGATTTTGATCTTGAAACAACCTGGCCCAAGATCAAAAACAATTCTTAATATTTAATTTTAGAACACATTACCTTCAAACCTCCAGACTGGTGTTAGATAGCTTTTCTATTTTTTCCATGAGGCTGAAAACACGATCTGTGAAGTCACGTTTACCATGAGGGACTTGTCCATCATTGCTATCTCAGTAAATACTTTTCCAAGGAAAGAGTGTTCTTTTCACAGCAGACGTGGGCTTTCCCACCACCTACCACCAGGAAATGCATCATGTCCATATCCAAACCTGCCAAAGCCAGCCTGCTCTTTCCAGAGCAACACTAAAGTTCTGGCCTTGAGTTAACAGAGCCCATTTAACTGGTAACTGTTATTCTCACTCACACAGGGCAAATCTGTGTAAGAACTCACCCTCTCAAGGTTGCATTTCCTCACAGCTGCCAACCTCAGTCTACCTGGCTACTCCAGTTGGATGTAAACAGCTTATTGCAAGCAAAAGCCAAGTATCTGCATCAACTCTGAGCACACTTGAACTTTGAGGAGGTCTAACTACTCATGTGGAAGCATGCACAGCTGCCACATGGTGCCCCATGAAGTTCATATACCAAAAATACCACTAGTAAGGACCTGAAACCAAGGGAAATAGCTGATTTTCCTTGAACTGAAGCAGTTCCATTGGTAGAGATGTGCATCAATGCACCCAAGATGATATGAGGGCATCCAATCTTCCTATCTTCTCATGAACACTCACAACAGTGTAAAATCATTGAAGACCACACAGGGATTGGGAAGGATGAAAGGAGTCAGTTCTCTCCCAACACAGCATAATGAAGGGATACAAAATGCCCCATTTGTGTAATACTGGGGGATGAGAGACTCTATGATCCTCTACTTCCTTTATGTCACCATTTCCTGCCACTCTCCTTCTCCACATGCCCTAAGAAAGGGACCTCTGTGAAACTGCCTTCTAAATCCAAGCCCTCAAGCATGAAGCCCAGAAGCTTGTGATAGTTTATTGTATACTATTTTAAGTGGTTGCTTTGCACTAATGTAGTCCTTTTCACTAGAATGGCCTGAGGCACATCAGGCACAATACCTAAAGATCATAGCTCTGCCTGATCTAAAGGCACCAAGAATAACTCTGAGAATGTGAACCCTCCGAAGACCATGTGATGAGCCTCCCAGTGAAAGGCATTTTTTTAAACATGATTACACAAAAAAAAAAAAAATCACCAGAGGGTATTGAACCCAACCACCACTCTTAGTCAGCATCCGGTTCTCAGATGTTCTGGAGAGCAGACCCGTGCAGTTGGCAGGAGAGGACACTCCTGCTGGCACCCATTACTGGCATGCACAAACTATTTGCTGCGTTCTCTAGCTTAATTAAATCAACAGTTTAAAGTAATTCCTCAGCTTTGACTGGTAGCAGCTGAGAAGCTGACACAGCTCCCCTTCTGCCACCCATGGCAAGCACAGCAGCCTCCAGGATGCAGGGCAAGCAGCTCACAGAGATGACAACATCTACCATGGGAGTTGCATCACTGGGAGATCACCTGCTGCAACCCCCAGAGGTCCACTGTACCACAAGGCCACTGCTTAAACCAACCACTTACTTCTAGATAGATATACAGACATTTTTTATCTCAGATATCTCTATTCTTGTGGGTTTGCCCCACCACTCTGTCTAATGGGGGGATGGGATGTCTGGATTCAGGACAATGCAGGTCTTGAGAATTGACCTTCCCATCTCCAAGACTGAGAGATAATAAAAGTTGGATGAGGAAGTGAGGGAAAAAATGAAACAAACACCCACAACATCACATCATGGTTCATTCATTGTTTTAAACAGCTGCAACAGAAATTTTGTTTTTGATGGCTTTTACCTTTTTATTTTCCCTTTCCTTCCACATAGATGAAATGAAGCATGGAAAGCAAGGGCCCCTGTCAGCATCTGCTCTGCTCAGAGGGCCAGCGAGTATGATGGGCCTCAAACTACAGTCACACAAGTACAACTGGACAGATAAACCCCTATCTATGGCAAAGTAATGCCTACTGCAAACTGCACCACTGAGAGAAGATTCTCCGACCCTCCACAGCAGGGTCTGGAGGTATTGAAGCTGCAAGTATTGGAGCTGCAATAAAGCCACAGCACTGAGGAGCACCCTGGAAAGCCAAGTGAACCATGACACTGCCTAAAAGCTTTGGTGTTCCACTCCAGCCCCTGTGACCCCCATTTAAGAAGAGACAACTAGTTCAAACAAAGAACTGAAGCACTCAAAATCTGCAGAAAATTTGAAGGAAAAATTTCAGCTTAGGTGCAGAAAGTCTATTACAAACAAAACCACCATAGAATTACACCTGTACCTTCTTAGCCATCACTGACAAGAGTACAACCATAAATAAATAACCTATTGTATTATATGTACTTCTTATAACATGTATTTGGTTTTTATATTGCATCTGGTTCCTTTTGGGGACAAACGTTTTTGCAGGGTCTGTTGTGATAAGACAAAGGGCAATGGTTTTAACCTGAAAGAGGGTTGATATAGATTAAAGGAACAAGTTTTTGAGAATGAAGATGCTTAACACTGGAACAGATTCCCCAGAAAGTGCTGAAGCACCAGAAAAGGTTGCCCAGAAAAATTGTAGATATCCCATCCCTGGAAACATTCAAGGCCAGGCTGGGTGGGGCTTTCAGCAACTTGGAAGAGTGGAAGATGTCCCTGCCCACAGCAAGGGGGATGGACTTTTCAGGCTGACCTTTACAGGTCCCCTCCAACCCAAACCATTCTCGGATTCTACGACACTGCCAAACAACCCTACTAAAGAAGACACAATCATGAAAAATTAACAGTTTTTATGTTGTCCTTTTAAGTACTGCCTTTCCCACAGCCACCAAGCTTGGGGTTTAGTACCAGAGCTGGGTGAAAGTTGATTTTAATTAAATCTGGTCTCACTAGAAATTGCACCTCTTTCTGCAGGTGAGTGCAGGTGAACTGGGGACATCAGCATGGCAGAGTTTCAAGGGCAATGAGGCTCTGCTGGCAGCTGGAGAACACAGTATTTCTGGGAGACCAAAAAATGTCAGGCTGCACCAGCAGTACCAGGAGACCTTGGCTCTGAGGTGCTACATTCCCCCCTGGGAGCTCATGTCCAAGAAGGATGTGTTGGAACAGAGCCTGGTAGAGGACCCAGCTGTCAGCAGCAGGAGGGGAATGGCAAACCCTTCTTAAACAGAGGACAGAGGGAGCTGCCTCTGTCAGATCTGCACAGCTCAGTGGGTATGTAAAGGTATGAGGTATGCTGTCTGCATCATGGAAACAGGGGTTTAAGCTAAAGGACAACACTGACACAAGAACAAATGAGCATCAGCTGGCTATGAATGACTTCAGGCTGCAGCACGAAGGTCCCTGGCCTTGCCAAGCTCTGGATGCCTTTCAGCAGTCACAGGGCAGGCAGCCCAATCAGTCTTAAGATGCAGCTTGATAAATTTGTTAATGAGATTATACACCTTGGCTGCTCATGAGACTAAGGAAGAGACCTTCATGATCCATGCAGCATTACAACCCCACTCCTCCAAGGACAAGAACTCCCAGAGCTTTCCTCTCTGATTTTTTGTTTTGGTCACCACAAGCCCTTGTCCACTCCTGAAAGCCCTTCAGATGCATGCTGCAATAAATCCAGTATGTTCACAATGTATATAACTCTTCTCAATGTATATACAGAGATGTTGCCCCTACTACTTCCCAGTACATCTCCATCCCATTGCTCCAAAGTCCCTCTGCTACAAACACTCTAGTTTCTTATTCCCTAAATACTTCCAGCATTTGTTTGGGCTGTCTTTGGAGACTACTGCACAGTGTTCTTCTAAGCCATTTGTTTTCAAAGGTACTCAGATAATTTGCCTGTACCTTTGATAGGTTTCCAGCTTTCAAATTCTTGTGTTTAGATAAAAATTACTTTCAAGTCCAAGATTCATAGTTCAGCCTTTCAGCTGCAGATTTTCAATGTCCAGATCTCAGCTAAGCCAATAAATGCAACTGGTGCCTTGCCAACATGTGACACCATTTCCTCCAGGACATCCCCAGTGGCTGTGGTACAGCTACCAGGATACACGAATGGATTCATTTCTTGTATTCCAGTGCCTTCTAATGTAAGGCTTGACTGAGCTGCAAGGCTGCTCATGAGACCAGTGGGTTTGTATCAGCCAGGGCACCTCCCCCAGCTCCCTGCAAGGCAGGGAGGTCTCTCCATGCACATCTGCTGAGAGGTCCCATAGGCTCCACAAAAAATTTGGGACCCCGGTTTTGCCTTCATACTCTCAGCCAAACGAATGGAAAGCCTGTCTGTACACAGGCACAGCTGCAGCACTGCCTCTACCTAAGCCTCTACCCTCACTGAGGACACAGGGGAAAACCTGGGCACAGGTGCTCCAGCCTGCAGGAAGTTCAGGGGCAACCAGCTGGAGACCTCCAGCCAAGGTAAATCACAGGGTATCCCCTAAAATGCTCCAGCTGCAGCTGGTCAGGAATAACCAGGAGCTCTGCTTTTAATCCAGATTCACATAGCCCCCAGATTTACTCTGGAGTCTGGGTTTAGACAGGTCTTGCTGTGCATGGCTGGGCTGTCCCAGGTGGAGATGGTCCAACCTCTTGGAGAAGCTCCACCTTCAATAAAACCTTATCTAGCACAAGGCCCTCTCACCCTTCAAGACAAGAAAATACAGCCAATTTCAGCACCAAAGTGCTGAGAATTACTTAGTGTTTGGATAACCACTTGTAAGTGAGGAGTCCTGTGAAAGCACAAGGAAATATGCAAATGTAAGACAAAAGCAGAAACATCAGCATCTTAGAGAGGTTTGCCCTCATTCTATCAAAGTCTAGCAGCAGTGATATGTTCCCCCTTCATTAAAGCTGTTGGCATTGTGTCACCTGCTTTAACACACTCATCTTTGGCTTTCTACATGCCAGAAGTCCATTAACTTAATTAGTATCCCCATTTCATTTAGATTTTGTATAAAGGATGGGGATGTTTGCAAAAGGAATCCACTTCTTATTTCAGACCCCCAACCAGGCTCAGCTGGATGAATATTTATTTAAGACATTATCACCCTCCCTACCTGCTCATAAGGCAGAGGTTGCTACCATCACAGGTCACAGCAGGCAAGGCGTGCTGAGGCTGCAACCCAAGGCAGCAACCAGACAGGCTGGGGGCATGATCCCATGTTAAAGTGTTGGATTGGATTTGGAAAATGTCTGTCTGCATTCCAGGTTAGCACAGTAGTGTAAGAGCACTTACTGCAACATCTGCATCGCTATGGTAATGTGACTAAGAGATCAAGAATTAAATATCAAGTCAGTGAAGACTTTGCATATACAGAAATGCTTTAGTATTTAAAAAAATAAAAATTTCATTTTAATATACAAAGACTTCCTTTCCTCCTTAAAACTCATAAGCACAACAGAAGAAAAAAAAAAAAAATCTGTATCCAGAGACTTGCAAATTCCTGTCCTCACACCCAAAGGCATACCAGGTCTTTTCTACAGACAAGAAACCAAGGCATCTCATGTTTGCCTTGGCTTGATCCATACTTAAGATGTCCCAGGAGCCTGTGAAATGATGAAAAATAAATTCAAATAAAGTTCAAAACACACCCACAGCCACAACCTCTGTAGCTATACTGAAGAAATGCAATCAATTTGGAATGAGTACTAAGGAGGCAGTGGGGAAGAAACAACAGAAAAAAGGGGGTTTTTCTGCTGAAGAATTTTTATTTTTTCCTGCTTTGGGCTGCATATCAGAAAGGCTGTGCCCAGCAAAAGGGGAGTGGATAATATAACCTCTCATAAGTGATATCTGCATCACCCTATCTGAGCAGTTTAAGGTGTACAAAACCCAAGGGAAGGGGAACTCAGATCCAGCACTAGAAGCTCTGTGCTGCCACTCCTGGATCAGGATGCTACCAGCTCTTCTCGGGAGGAGCATTTACCCTATCACCAATACCTGTGATAATGAAAGATTGATTAAGGAGATTGTAAGGAAAAAGAACAGCCTCATATTCCAACAGACAACTTTGCTCACTGAAATTACAATCTCTCATACCACTTTTGTGTGTGTGTGTGTGTGTAAGTACAGATGTGCATCCAATTTTCAATTCTACACTCTTTAAGCAAAGAAAATACTAAAAAATATTTTTTAAATATTACAAAGTCTAAACCAGCAGTTCATATTGGTAATATAACATAAAAAATGTCAATCAGTTACCGCATCCAGGAAATTAACTTAATCACTTAGAATAACAAGACAGGCAAAACTTGGCTCCCAAGGAGGAAGCTGCCCTTTCTTGGGGGGGACCCACTCTGTCACCCACAACCCAACCCCCTGCAGCCTCTCAACCACACTTTTGGAGATGTCTGATGTCTGCTTCCTCTTGATGCCACTGCCACTGCTGACAAGACCAGTCCCAAGGCCTTGGTTTAATACTGTATCCCTGGCCCCAGTATAGTGCAAGAAAAGGGATAGGGGCAGGTATATTTTATTAAATAAGTATCAATTTTATACATGCCTTCTGGGGAGATCTAATAAAAATTAATTTAAGATAGGAGGAATCATGGCACCATCTGAATTCAAAAGTACAGTAAGAGCTGGCTGACACAACAAAATGTCAAAATTTACATGTCCTCTACAAATACACAGATTTCAAATTTCTTGGGGTCTAAGGCTCAGGTAGGCTGTGGGAATATCTCCAGGGAAATGGCAGCTAGTTCACTTCAGTGTATTTTTATCACCAAGCTGTAGGTGCTGGGTGGCTGCCACCATGCTGAACCCCCTTCATAAATCACTTTGAGATTCTCAAAGAGCAGGTGCCCATTGCAAGATGGGGCATTTCAAGGTTGACCCCCTGCTGCCTGTGGTGGCAGAGCTGCAGGGGCACAAACAGCTGCTGGCACATGGTCCTGCCCTAGCATGTCCCCTCAGCTGGGAAAGTACCAGAGCCCACCTGGCTGCCATTGGAATTTGGGGGGTTTTGAGGAGGGTGAGTGGTATTCAGCTGTCTGGGAAGCAGTGGGACTCCAGACCTGGGTAAGTCATAGAGGGAAGGAGGGGGACACGGGCCTGCATTCTTTATGGGTGAAAGATCAGAGAAAGGGCTCTCACTGTTTCTCTGCACGTTAGTCAGCACATAGGAACACGAAAACAGCCCAGAGCAAATCTGCTCTGTAGCATTGGGGATTATGACTCAGAGATTTTTTATTCCTCTCCCCGTGACTCATCCGGTGCAGCCTCATGGCCCAGATTCAGAACAGCCTAACCTTTTTGGGCTCCCTCTGCCCAAAATCCCATTAAATAATTGCCCTTTTCAGTCAGTGGCGAAGAATTCAGGGGATTTTTCCCTTCCCTCCCCACTAAAGCAGGGGCCAGAGGGAGCAAGTGCTGTGCCCCAGGGCCACGTGCCTGTGATGATGCTCAGCACTGGCAAAGCCAGCACAGCCCCGTGACCAGCTGTCAGCACAGGCACAGCCCAGAAGGGATAATGTGATGTTATTCATGGCACAGGGGACAGCTGGCTGCCAAGTGCTTCCCAGGAGGTGCAGGGCTGCAGCTTTAGAGAGGTGGCAGTCATTTGCCAGTCACAAGAAGGTAACAAGATTACAAGAAGCATCTGGAAAGGACCCAGTTTAGCTCCTGGGATGGGTTAGAGTTCGCTGGGAAGGAATCCAGAAGCAAGACAGTGGGGCTACATGCGAGGTTTCTGGCTAAGAAAACTACCCTATGTCTCCTCTGCCCTTTCTGCATCCTCAGGTAACAAGGCCCCCAAAAGCATCCTGTGCACCCTCCCACCTTACTCACATTTTTAGAGGAATAGGATCTGTAGCTGCAGAATAAGGGGAGAAGCATTATTTTGCAGAGGATGTAGCCAGGGCAGCCCCATCCCACAGCCATGATCCCCAGCACAAAGTGATTCAGGCTAGGCTGAACCAAAAGAGTTTTGTGGCCCCTTTGAGTTGCGATAACAGCAGCAGATGAATTCCACATCTCAAACAAGAGTAAGATATTAAACAGAGCCTCTGTACAGAGATTAGGTGGAAGAAGAAAAACAATAAATCCTTATGTTCTTGGACTTGAACTGATTGGCAGGGAAAGCCAGGGAGTGGGGCCTCCTTCCCCCAGCACCACCACAGTGGCCTGCACAATCAAGTGCTTTGGGGTTCAGCAGCCTGTCCAAAGGATGAGGACTACAAAACACAGAGTACAGAAAAAGCTGAGAGACCTTCATCCAGGTTCACTCCAAAATCACTACATTCCCAGGCTGCCACACACCTGTGTGGTCCCTGCTTGTGCTACCTGCACTCACACCAGAAAGACACTGTAAGGGCACACAAGCTTGAGACATCAGGTGAGAAGCACCTCTTACCTCCTCTCGCCTCTGACATGAATAAAGCACAGTGAAAAAGTAGCAAAGAAATTGTTTTCCCTTACAGAGCTGTATGGGGAAAGGTTACAAAAGCATGAACTTTTTTCCAGGCTCCTACAGGAATGATTTTAAGTCTGAAAGCCAGAAATAAAAATTAATAAAGGTAGGAAGAAGCATGAAGAAGAGGTGGAACCTCTTACCTGGGTTTTTTTGTTTGTTTGTTTGGGTTTTTTTGCTTCAAGCTATTTCTGTTCTGCTTGCTCTAGAGGAAGGCACTGACCCCTAGTTTTCAACCTTTCCACAAACCCCTTGGAATCTGAGTTTCTCACCTCTCAACCTAGCCTGGAGGCACCTCACATTCCTCCTGTCCACCTCACCTCTAAGGACCACTCTGCATGAGGCAGACATACAGTTTCAGCCAAAAGACTGAATATCAACAATTGAGAATCCATATAAATACCCTGTTCTTTAAAAATAGCTTTTAGATTAAAAACTGAAGACAACTACCTTTGAAGACTGAATTTACTATACGGAGGTCATCCCAAGCTTCACCAATGGATGTTGATGTCCTGTGGGACAGCAAGTAAGCTAAAAACTACACTTCCATGTTTAAAATCATGCCCTGTAAACAGTATTTCTGCTGTGTGCAAAGGATCTAATAAAACTAATTGGTGCAAAGGAGCTCCCATATTCTGTAGAGGGAAATCTACCCTGACACAGCCACATTATCTGTTAACAAGGCCTCATTTTGCAATAAACCCCAGCTATAATACTGCATCATATCGTGGAGAGATAAGCACAACTAATGCCAGGGTTGTTCATGCTTTCAGTTATCTTTGACGGTAATATAAAGAACACAACTACGAATAACATTTGCTAGAAAGAGCTCTTAAATGCACTTAAGAGTTTCTAAACCTCATTTCCTTATCCAGATTCTTACTTCTCTTATGTAAGCCCTGGTGACACTGAAAATTAAGTCACCTGTCTAAAATAAAAGTCACCTCATCCTTATGCAACCACAAGTCACCTTTATCACGGGGAAAGGCAGCAGCAGGTACTGACAGAAGGACAAGCACTGACTCCAAAATGAAAAACAAGAGCTGGGAGACGACAGGCAGCAAGTGACAAAAGGAGGAGAGAAGGTATTTACAGCTGTGAATCACACGTTTCCCCAGACATCTTTCCATTAATGATGAACATCATAATTTCCCTAAATAATGCAAGGAAAATTAGTTTAATCATTTAAAGGCATCATCAATAATGAATGTGTCAGCTCCAAATGCTAACCTCCCCATTCCTCCATCCTCAGGGACTGTTTTAGGGAAAACAGTAAGATTGCTGTCACATTTTAATTTTGGAAAGATGCTTCAGTATCAGGGTCAGGAGAATGAAGGAAGCACCCGGGACCGAGGACTGTCAACCTGAGCCCTGCTGGGTGTAAAAGCTCTTTGCACCACGGCTGCCATTCCTGTGTGATAAAGCAGCAATCAAAGTGCTGTTCTTGTTTGCTCAGGTGAAGTGCTTGCAGCAGAGGTATGCACTGAGATAGCTGGGGACAGATAAGAGGAGAGCCCTTCCCACCTGCCAGGAGAAGGTCCCACCAAGGACCTGCAAGGATAAGGAAGAGGCTGCTCTGGAGGCAGAACATCCATCACCTGCAGCACAGCAGGTGCAAGGGTGATGCCACATCTGAGTGTACCCAGCTGCTACACCAGCACCAGCATCAGTATCAGGATGAGAAGGGGAAGCAGAAAATTATGCATGGCCATAGTACCAGACTGCTCAGGAATGAAGAGCAAAAGAAGATTTAAGAGCTTTGAGCTCCATTTCTGCAATGCTGCTGGCAAAACCCACCATGCACCCAGGAGCATCCTCTACAGCACAGGAAAATCAAGAGATTTCCCAGCTCACCTTGACCTGGGTACTGTCTCCTCGGAGCCATCTGCCACCTCATCAACACACAAGTCACACCTTCCCTGAGGTGTGGATTCTGTTGCTCTGCCATGACAAAATCATTATCCCAAGGGCTGCTGCTGCCATGGCAACCCCAGCTACTGAAAACAAAGGTAATGAAGTGGTTGTGCAGGACAGGTGGGAGGAACTGGACCCATTTGGGGATGTCCTACTCACAGTATGAAAAGGGAAAGGAAAAGGGGTCAAAACCAAAAATCATGGGACATGATGTTTCCAAAATACACATTTTCCAGAAAAGCCTTTTGCCTGCAAATACAAGAGGGATGCAAGAAGCAGGAGAATAAATCTGCATAAAACTGGCATAGTTTTGACTTCCAAAGCCATATTATGATATCCTCAAAATGAAAGCAGGGTGACCACCAGCAGAGACAGAAACCCAATTGTCCAGAGCAACCACCAGCATGTGATTCAGTGTCTCATGGCAAGGAAACCCAGCCTGCTGCCTTTGCCAAATTTCTAAGAGGGGCTGGGGTGGGGCAAGAGGTTTGTGCCACCAGACCATGATTTCTATTGTTCCAACTTCTCTCTCTTCCCTTGGATTCAGAATCTGCTATTTTAAGCAACTATGCTAAAAAAAAATTACCCAGAATGTAATGCCTGTTTGCGCTGCCCATAAAAATCTTTTCCACTGGAACAAAGATTTAAACCTCTGACTCAAAATTACTTTACAATGGGGGGCTGATTATCAAGAGGGCCAGAATATCCTCTTATTAGAAAAATGTTCACTGGGTTTCCTGAACTTTACATGGTGTATTAACTCAGTGACTTGTTTGGTTGGATACAGCCAATACTAGCTGTCTTTGACACAGGGGAAAAAGCAGTTATGTATTTTATAATACAGAGAAAGGGCTTAAGGTAAGTGTGTGTGAATGTGTGGTATGTGTATTCATACATGCACATACATGTGTGGACACACGTGTCCTGATCATTGTCAAAAAATATTCAGGAAAGAAAAACACAAAATCAAAACAAACAAAGGACGGGAAGGATCAAAGGATGCACTCCACCTTTTTGTCTCAAGTAGAACAAACCTAAGGCATTTTTTCTAAATTTATTATTATTTGTCTATTACAGTAGCAAGCATCAGGGGGGAAGATTCAGGCCCTGTTTGTACAAGTCCAATGCAAACACTTAAGGCAGTCTGGAAGAGATTCATCTGGCTTCAGTTAGACTGACATAGAAGTACCCCCTATTCATTTTAGCCAAAACCTTTTATTTTTAAAGACTTGTTCTATTGGTACAATATTTATTTGCAGCCAGATTATGTTACAAAAAGAGAGGGTACATGGGCTGGGCAGCACCCAGGCAGAGGTCCATCCACAGATCAGCTGTCTGGGGATGCCTGTCCTGCCAACATCCTTAGGAAGCATCTCCCAAGCCCTGCTGGGTTTTTTTGGCTAGATCAGTTCCAAGAGCCCCTGATCCTGGGCTTGTCTTTGGGGTGAGCTCTGCCCCAAATCTTTGCACCAATGATGGCCAATGGCAACTGTGTGTGCCCTGTGCCACATCCCAACCTGCAGCTGCAACCAACAGCAGCTGCCCTGGAGAAACTCTGCCCTTGCTGACCAAACACAGAGGGGAAAGCATGTGTAAAATGTTCTGCTTGCTGTTAGGCAGCAAGACAGATTAGATTTTAAGGCAATGAGGTACCAGCTCTGAGCCTAAAACTTGCCTTTATACATGTCAGAGCAGACTCCTGTAATAGAGACATCTTTCTCCATCCCACTGACCCAAATCTGAACCAGAACTCATCAAGGAGAAGTTCTGGAAGGGTTCCTAGGCTATTTTTTTAGGTTCCAGAGCCAGCAGATAGTCAAAGTTTGGCCTCCTGGTAAGCAAAGAAATCATATCCAACAATTGCATCCAAATTAAAAAAAAAAAAAAAATACCCCAGGGAGACTAGAACAGTATGAAACTCTTATTTACAAGTTTTTTGGCTGTTCTTTCATCACCGGAATTTACTGGAAAAACTCAAAAGCAATCATCATTTTACAAACATGTTTTGCTCTGCACAGTTCCTGCACCCAACTTTACAGGGAGAACATTAACAGAAGACAGGAGTCCCCTGCCGCCCCAGGAAGCTGCAGTGTGCACTCCTTTTGCCTTGTCAAAACCCTACCTCTCAACTTATATACTCTGCAATAATTATTTTGCTAATCACAGGCTGCTCTGTACTTCTCAACACAAATTATTATTATTAGAGCTGGCTCAGCTGCAAATGCACTCTCTTTCCAAACACACAGCGCTGGGCTGGAGAAGAGGGGTGGGGGGGTTAATCCTTTACTGGATGCAGCTTAAGGCATTGAATGGTATTCTGGCCTGCAATTTCTTTAAACAGGAAAAATAACATCTTTCAGGGGATTTTTCATTTTGAGTTAGCACAGAATCACCACAAAAAGAAAAAAAAAAATACTGGGTAAGGCAACATAACACATATTATGGCCTTCTTTCAACTCATCAGCTATATTTATCTCTGAACTGCAGCATAGAAGCACATTTCACTTAAAAAAAACTTTCAAGCTGCTTAAAAGAGACACTGAAGTAGCAAAGGCCACACACTTAGTTACTGGAGGGGAAGAAAGGAAAGATTTATTTGTTCAGACACTGTAAACTAGCTGGAATCTGCCACCTACAACTCATCACCAAGCCCTCTGGTGAGTAGGCATGACTCGGGCACAAGCCAACATGAGCTTGAAATGTTTTGGTAGAAAACTGCTCATATGACCTGGCTACTTTTTACCCATCTTATTTCACTTTCACCCAGTTTGCTTTGTTTTGTTCTGTCCTGTCCTGTTTTGTTTTGAAGCACCTGCCCTTGACCAGGGCCAGAGACAGTATGCTGGCTAAGAACAACATGAGCATCTCTTCCAGTATAGCAAGTCTACCCCACTTGAGCCCAAAAATTTAGGATCAGCAACATTGCAAGCCTCAGCATTGAATCTGAGAGGACCTGCACAGCAACAGCTTGGCATTAGCTAGACCTGTCTCTAGAAACAAATTTTCTGAGCTATCTGCCAGGTTACCTCAGCCATGATCTGCTCTTCATGCTTTCCAAGGCAAGGTCCTTGGCATCCCCCAAGTCAACCAGTGTCACTCAGTGTCCCACCCTGAGGCTGCAGCTATTAGAGAAGTTCAGGTGCTATCACTGAATTCAGTGGACTGACAGCAGGTCCGTGGACTGAAAGCACCAAACTCATGAGGACATAAACAGCCCATTCCTGAGCCAAACTAAACCGGGGAAAAAACAAACAAACAAAACAAACACTTGGACAAGCAAGGGAAATGGGATCAGGCCTGAGTGTCTTGAAACAGCACATCATCCTACGAATTCTCACTAAATTATCCTGGGGTGCAAGTGGCATCATCAGGATCAGGTTATAAGCATGGCCTGAAATAGCCCCTCATGCAAGAGGGCTAAGGGATGGGAGTGAAAGGAACAGGACACTTGCACAACTTGTGAAAGTCTGCACTGCAGAGAGGAAAAAAAGGGGGAAAATGAAGCATTATCATGGACGAAACACGACACTGAGTGTTCACATTTCACATAAGAAGCCCCACATATTATCATCAGCCACATGCAGGGAACAGTCTGGAGTATGATTTCTGTTTATTCACCTTGATTACATCCCTTGAAATTTTCTGCTCGGGTTACATCTTTCCAAGAAACAAAAAACCCCTCTTTCCATCTATTGGAAGGAAAGCCCCTTCACAGGCCTGCATGCCTAAACCACACTCAGCAGAGCTCACCTGACCTGACCCCCGGGGAGTGCTGGCTGGGCACATTCAGGAACTGCCATGCACAGAAAATAACCAATGCCACAAAGTGGGGCTTAGGAGCGTTGGCTTTTCAGGATGGGAAATGCAGTGCTGAGTCCTGGGATTTTTGGGGGAGGGGGTGGAAAAAACCAAAAACAGCTGTGCAAGCAAAGTCACCCAACCAATGTGCTTGCTGCAAGGCTGATGCAGATGAGAATAAAATGTCTGCTGTCAAGAGATATTGAGCATGTTCTGCAGATCACCAACATCAAAGCCTCTCCCATTTCAGGTCTCTCTGTTTTACTGTCTACAGGTCAAGCCCTAAAAGAAGCAGTTTGGCAGCACTCACTGCTTGCACAGACTGGGAAGTGCTGTGCAGGATGCATCCCCAGCTCCTGCTCCCGGTGCTGCCTGCTTGCTCTTCCCAGGTGGCATCTTCTTAGGGGGATGGGGATTGCTCAAATCAAGCCATCACCAATGCACACACGAACCCACCAGCTCAACTCTTCCCACAACCAAAAGCTCTGCCATCAGGGCATGGCAGCCCTCACAGAACCACCACAAACCAGGGCCTCAGTTCCCCACAGGGCAGAAATATGGCTGAAAACTGGGTGAAGAGCCCTGGACCAGCAGCACAACACAGAAGGCTACTAAAATTAGTGTCAGAAAGATAAGAGGTAACAGAAGGAATGCAGAGTCTGGGCTTGGAGCGCAGACTGCACCCACCAAGGAAGGAAACCACTGATCCCAAGGTGCAGGGGATAACTGTGGCCATTAAGCTCAATTTTATTGTTAACCATCAGATCTGAGAAATACCTACTCAGCCACAACAACTGCAATCCAGAGCAGGCAAGGGAAAACAAAACATTCAGGCTGAGAATAATTTAGAAAGAAGGGAAATGAGAGCAGCTCCAACTCTCTTCTTCCTTTTTTCCAAGAATTAAGGGCACAGCTGCCATCATTCTCAGGTGACCAACTCTTGGGGTGTGCTGACAGGTTACCAGGGTGCTTGGCCAACCTGCCCTGGTGAGAGAAAGCAAAAACCACGCAAAACAGAAATTATAAACCAACCTAGAAGAGAAATGTGTGGACAAGAAGGTAAAGAATGAAAAGCCAAAACAGAAAAGAAAGAGGAAAGAAAGCAAGGAAAAAAAGGGAAATAGGCCTATGAAAAACACCATAGGCATAACACTCAAACACAAAGTAGAACAGAAACAGAGCAGAGAGACACTACGAGGAAGAAGCAAAGTTAGAGATACACAAGCAATTATGCTTTCACACATATGTTTGTATATATATAAAATACAAGAAATGTTACTTTATATAGATATTTTCATACAAACACAAGTAGAAAAACTGTGCCATGCTTTATCTATACTGCTCTGGACAGAAGCAAATTCTCTCCTGTGAGTGTGGTGAGACACTGGCACTTGTTGCCAAGGGAAGCTGTGGACTCTCAGTTCCTGGAAGCGTTCAAAGGTCACTAGGATGGAGCTTCAAGCAACCTGCCCTAACAGAAGGTATCCCAGCACACAGCAAGGGAGTTGGAACTACATGATCTTTAAGGTCCCTTCCAACCCAAACCATATTACAGTTTCTGTGATTCTAAATCTTCCCCACCAGCCAGGTCAGCACGGACAGTTTTCACTGGCATGGAAATGCTTTCTGTACACTTCTTGTACCAAGGGGGCTGCCAGTTTTACTGCTATTCAGAGCTGAAACAACACAGGAGCTATTGAAGCAAATTCACTCTACAGCAGCGTGTTATGGTCATCATGTGCACAAACAGCCACAGATGCCCAGGAAGAATATCAGTACTGTTAGTTATTGGCACCACCAAGAGCTTGAGATACCAAATGTGTCTGCGCTGGATGTTATGTAAAAATAGAACAGAAAGGTCAAACCCTGTCCCAGAGACCCAATGACCTAGGGTAAAACCAAGATACAGAAAGAAAGCAGAAACAAATAAGGCAGGCTGACCAGAATGGAGCCATGCCAAAGGAGACACTGTCAACTCACCATACATGGCAATCCTGGATGGGCACATCTAAGAATCCTGCTTTAGACAGGAAGCTGGAAAGGGATCAACCACAACACAGCAGGAGCAAAGACCCAGCTATTCCCTGTTCTCTGAACTCTCGCTTAAACCACTAATGGATATGGTGTAAAGGTCTCCCATTACTGAAACAACCAGCAGTAAGCAGTAGCCCACATCAGAACCACCACATCCATCAAACCACACAGAAACAACCCCTAACTAAAGTGGCCACAATGTCCATCACGATCTTGACTTCAAGATTCTTCTTCTAACTGCTGGTTTGTTGAAATATCATATTTTGAGACATACAAAACAGATGAGGACCAAGAGTCCTACATTAATCTCCTTGGAATCTGTCAAACCATCCCAGGTAATAAAGGAGGCAACACAGTTTAAAAAAAAAAAAAAAAAAAAAAAAAAGCATAACTTGTAACACATCTGCTAGCAATAGCAGAGCTTGCTTGAACCTGTTAATGCAACAAGGTGCTAAAACCCAGTCTTGTGACTGCAGAAAATTTCTAATAATTAACCCTAGTTTGAAATGGGTGAAGAAAGGAAGGGCAGAGCTAAGGATGTCTGGACCCGTACCTTAATCTTGCAATTTCCTAAATTATTTTATATTCCTAAAAGTCTCAAATCACTGGAGATAACTGGATCTGCAGTCAAAGGCATTTTTCTCAACACTATTTAACCACTGCAGTGACCACCATATTATCTTTTGAGTGCTGTATTAGCTGATGAACTAACATCTGTTATATGTTCTTTCTCTTTCTTCTTCCAACCCAGCAGTGGAGGGTATTGTTCTGCTTCTGTGTTCCTTAACGGTCTTTAAATATCATATAAAACGTTGCTATATATTTAGGAAAAGGACCTTCAGTTGAACATAACTTGGAGCAGAATATTATGAGGTTTATGATGATCCTTATCTCTTGAGGTTGCACAATTTATGCAAAACTGGACCCTCAGAGAGCAGAGCTTCCTTGCAGGAAGTTCCTAAGGCCTTTGGCACAAAGTTTTAAGCAATCTTCCTGCTACCTGAGGCAATTCAGGGAGCACACTAACAAGAGAACAAAAGACCTCTAAACTTTATCTGTATTTCCAACAGAAGCCAGCTAAGAAAGACACACAGCTGAGATGGGCTGCAGCTTCCTGGATGGGCCAGTGCTCCTTTCACTCACAGGCTCCCTACACAAGAATGTCACTGCTGTTGTCAAGCCACAGCAAATGTCAAGGACAAGACCAGAACTCTTCCCATTAAGAGGTGCTGGACCTGCTAAACAACCAGAGATGAGAGAAACACCAGAAGCAGAAAGTTTATCACAAGGAGAAAGTCAACAGCACTCCTAACCCTCCCACTCAGCCAACCACCTGTGGACAGCAGGGCAGCAGCAAGCCTCTTCACCCCCTTCCCCACGCTCTTGAGCTCTGCTGGAGCTCAGAGAGCTGTTCCTCATCAATGAGCCAACAGCATTCAGGAACTCGGCTCCCTGGCAGCAGCTGGGTACAGAAAGTTTAAACAGATCATCTTCATTCACGCTGTGGCCACCTGGGCCTGGGCAGCCCAGCCAGGTCACCTCCTGTGCAAGGCAGCGTGAGGCTCCACGTGCCAAGACTGCTGGGAGGAGGCAATCCCATTATTTTTCCTGTAGTACCATCCACCTCAAAGAAATCATATATGACTTCCAAGTTCCTTCTTCTGGTGCCATTGTACCCTGCCACTGTGGAAGGATGTGAGGAGCCTCTGTGCAGACCTGCTCTGCTGGCCAAGCCTCCAGTGAAACTGCAGCCGCACGAGTTCAGCCTTAATGCTTGGCAGCTTCTAATGGGCATTGAAATCCCTGTAGATCTTTATATTAGACATTAATGTTATAAGCAGTATTTCATGGGTCTACAGGCTTTGTCACACCTCAGGAAAGCATTAAAGAGATTCTGCCCTGATTTTCAAGAGAGCATGGAACCCACATGTCAGCCTGTCCCTGATGGTATCTTGTACCTTCACAGCCTAAGCTTTCTGCTGCCAGAGACATCATTTTTACCTGCTCAGCATCCAGATTTGCTAAGCAGAACAAGATACAGGTATTTATCACCATAAACATTAGCACTCCTAATATTATTACAAGAAGGTGAAATGCATTATCAAGAACAACCATAAGCTCTGCCAATCTTAGTGGATCAGGACAAGTGACTGAAGGTTGTCAGACCCCTGTCATCCATTTCCCTACCATACTGCTGTGATCCATGAGGTGGTGTTAATTAACAGAAGGATGTACTGAATTTAAATCCTATTTATTGTAATTTGTCTCACACAAGTATTCAAGAAAAAATAATTACTAAAAGTCATTAAAAACATCCTGCAGAATAAGGTATTTGGTAAAAATCTTTCAGGTCATCAGGATTTATAAGGAAGGCAGGGACAGTGGGCACCCACAGAAGGGTACAGGCTGAACCTCCAGGAAATATAATGTGGGTTATGCTAATGGCAATATCTTGAACAGGCTACAACCTATCTCACAGATAGTTACACCCAAACAAGTACCTAGCAACCTGCAGATTGTACTTGATACACTTATCCTTAAAATTAAAATTACAAGTCACTGCAAATTTCCCTTCCTTTTTCTTCCTCCATATGAAGAATGGCCATCAACCATGCTATGAAAGATGAAAAGCCAGTACTCACTCTTACCTGTCACAGTAAAATAAGAGCTAGGGAAGGTCTTATTTCCAGACCTTCAACATTTGCACTTGAAACATGCAGCTGCTTGGGAAGAAGTTTTGAAAAGCGTTTTTTCCGTCTGGCTGTGTTGGTTGCAGCCACCAGACCTTCCCCTCAAAGAGCACCTACACAAGCCATCACTGCCATTTCTGACCATGTCAAGCACAGGAGCTCAACCATTTCTATGAGGCTCTGAGGTCCACCTGACATTAGAGCTCTGCTACTCTGAGCTGTGAAAACCCGTATTAAAAAAGAGTGGCTGCCCACTCTATTCAAATTTGCAAGTGAAAGGGTCAAGCAGAAGAGTAGAAGCTGGGGGGAGAAAAATGGCTTGCTGAGCAACCAAACTCTCCCCATAGCCAATCACTGGGAACCCCATTATCTTTTCAAGATGCTTGTAACAAACAAAACTGGTGGGTCTTCATGCTAACAACCCAAGATAAGGAAAACTTCTAAAGACAAATTTCCCTTCTGAACCTGTTTATCTTAATCACGTTTATTTACTCTTCTTGTGTATTCAGAAAAGCTGGGCCTCCTTCCATATTTTCCATAAATGGAGACCCAAAGCTCAGCTTTTTGGTTTTTCCTCAGTTACCACAAAAACAGAGACATGCTGGTGGGAAGAACCCTCTGGGGTCCCCACAGCTTGAAGCTCTTGGCCTTTGCTACCTCCAGGACAACTTCTGGGAAAATGTATTTCAGACTTTCCTACTCTTATGAAGGAGGATCAAAACTAAACAACCCATTATTATTATTTAAATAGGGCTGGAATGATTGCTAAGTATTTCCAAAGGATGTATGGTAGCTTTCTGCTCTGTGTGTTAAATTACATGGCAGTGATAGCTGTGACTACCTATTTACAATCCCAGCTGAAGCATTAAGGGGTTTTGGTACATGACTTCTAGAGACTGCTGTAGCATGACTACATGATCGTGCAATAAACATTATGTTTACAACACAGCCTATAAAATAATAATGATGGTTACACTGATGAGGATAATAATAATACCAAACATCGATATTAGCAAAGAGGGACTCGTGCTTTATCCAGTCACGGACACGTCCAGGGTTCCTGCACAGTCTGGGCTTTTGTGATTGCTCCACATCCCACAGGCTCAGCCAGGAGCCCAGGACTGCTGTTTCCACCACGTAAATGAGCACAGGCAGCACCACACGAATGCCAGCACTGCACCTGAGGCAGGGACAGCGATACCTGATCCAACACTAAACTGCAACAACACAGAACTCTCTGAAAGATGTCTAAGAAAAGCCACTTTTCCTAAATCTACAGAAGTTGTAAGAGTCTCCATCCTCCTGCACCACATGTTCCCTGCACAGCCAGCATGCCCCTTCCACTTGTGCATTCAGGGCTCACTCCCTACCTGGGCAGGGAATTGTGCAAAGCAATGCAATGGATTTTCTTTCTGGGATTTTGCTCAGCCAACATTTTCAAGATGAGATGGTCGCAGTATCATCAAATCAAAATACAAAGTGCTAATCAAGAGTTGCAGGTTGCTGCTTTTTAAAAAAAATAATATTCCTAAATGGGATTTTTCTTCTCCTTTTTAAGTTGTTGGCAATAGATCCCCAACACCAGCTAAGATCTCCACAGGACCTCACAGGATGCCACTCCTGTAGTACTGGTGAAAAGAGCCAAAGTTTTTTGTTCTCCTGACAGGGAAGAAAAAAATGAGGCAAACAACCTCTTAAATCCAGCTGCTGGAAATTCAGAAAAGGTACAAAATTACCTGAGACAAAAGGCATGCACCACTTAAGCAGGCAGCAGACATCCTGTCCCATGCCTGCTTGAGAATGACTTTGAACCTAGAAATCCCCTGAAGCAGAAGAACTTACAGTGGTATTAATGTGATGGCTTCTACCAATTCCAAGCAAAGAATCAGGATGCTGCATCCACACCAAAGGTGTTCCTGGGCTGAGATACCCCTTAACAAGCTCCATTCCAGCAGTAAGCTAAAGCAGAGATGAGGCAGGCAACCAGCAGGCACTCATGGAAGCCAGGCAGCACGGAACAGCCCCTCAGAGAACACCAGGGAGAAGCAGACTGGACCATCCAGCTGGACAAAGGGAAGATGATGATGATGGGTGATAAGGACACCTGAGTTTTCCACCTTAAAATCCATGCACCAGACCCCTTCAAAGTGTGGGGGGTCCCAACACAACCTACTTTGTGCTGAGGGTCTCTACAAGCTGCTTACAAAACTACGTGATGGGATGTGGTCTTGCCACTCAGCTCTGTTCTGTACCTGCCTCGAAGGAAACAGCCTACAGCTCTGGGTGCTGCTCTTGCAGTAGGGACCTCCCTAAAACAGGAGAGCTTTTCAGGCTTCCTTTAGGCCTCTCTGCCATTCTTTCCTTCCTCTAGAAGAGGAGCTGGGTCCTGTGCCTGGAAAAGCCCCCAGTTTACAACCAGCAAACCTCTCCCCTCAAAAGTTCCCAAAATCCTGCGGCTCTTGGCCAGGTACATAATCTGGCACTGGGTATTCCTAACTGAGACAACAAAGGAGGTGACAAAAGGCTGATTTCCAAAACATCTCATGCCAAAAACACTCTACTGTGCAATGGCACTCTTCCATGCAAATACACAGTCCTTCCAGGGCTTTGGGCTGCTCTTCCTTGTCTGAGTGCTCCACATATTGCAGCTCAGCTCAGTGCACTCCCCAACAGCTGCACAACCCAATCTCATAGTGTGGGGGGCATGGTCAAACCTCCTCTCTATCATCCAGGAACTTTGTAATGAGCTGATTTGCAGGAACCTGCCCAGTAATTTTTACACAAAGCTTCTTCTACTGCTTCTTCCGACTTCTTCAGGTTTTAAGGCAGAAATCACTGAAAGACAGAACCTGCCCCTTCCCTTGGCAATTTGTTTTAGCAGCTAATCACTCTTGCCTCTAATTTCTAATTTGCCATAAATTCTGATTTGAATTATTTACCAGGCACTGGTTCTAGCTCTGCCTGTCACTGCTGCATTTGAGAGCTCCTTCCTGCATGATGCACTATATCAGCAGGAATTCATGGATCATTTTTCTTTTGAGGTGATGGGAAATTTAATTGCAGTATCTGCTGATAAATGTAAGACACCAATAACAGTGAAGATGGAAAGCACAGGCATCAAAATGGGTGGGACAACCTGCCAGGAAAACCTGGGTGATACTCAACCAGTACACCCCAGACCATCTGGGCATGCATTAAAAGGCATTCAGATCATACATCTAAACATCTGGATGTTTTAGATCATACACATCCAGACCACTCCAAATGCCTGGCCAGTCCCAGCAGGCTGCTGTGTTCAGCTGAAGAGAGCTGATGCTCCAGGTAACCATCTCAGTGCTTTTATCTGGGAAAAAAAAACACCATAAGCAAACCCAGTTCTAAACAATCTCTGGCACTTGCCAGAGAGAGAGAACTGAGAACGCTCCTTAACTGCAACACTGGGAGCTCAAACAATGCTGTCACCCTCAGAACTGCACCCACAAGGTGAGCAAACGGCAGGCACTGCACCCCAGGTACAGTAATGCCATATGCAGACACACAGCAGTGCTGCTTGCCAGGGCACTGAGCACTTCACTACATAAAGAGGATGGACAATCTCAGGAGCAGATGCAGCCATGACGAGGGAAAATGTGCCTATATGCAGTGATAATGAGTCCAAGAGACAGACTATGTTTTTATTTCCTTCTCACTCTTCATAAATCTCACCCAGAACCATGCAGGTGTTCAGTACTAAAGCTACCAGCCATCAAGGAGACAGAAAACAACATGCTGTACTTCAAAATAAGATCAGTATCACCTTGTTGCAGAAAGGCAAAAGCTTCCTGACCAGGTATGCATTTTCCTCTCTGCTAGCTTAGTCTGCAGCTCTGCATCCCTCCTGGCTGACAAAGCAGGACATGGCACCACACCACCGGCCCCCTGGCCAGCACTGAGAGGTCAGGGTGTCGTGCCCACCATCCCAGCATCTCCATCCCAGCAGCGATGCAGCAGACTCCACTGAGGCTCTGATGGACCCATTTGCACTGCTGAACTGCTTGGCACACAGCTGCAGTGCACTGCACCACAAGTTCCTGACACCAGACTTTGCTGAATTCATCTACTGGGAGCAAAAGACAAGCCCCCAGTAATCCTGCAAGCAGGAGAAATTCCTCCCATGTCACAAAAAAAATATTTTCCCATGGTTTGCCAGCACCACTGTCTGCATAGAGAAATGGAGAAAAGATATCATTTAAGCTGCCACACTTGTAAGCACAACCTTGCAATTCTGAGTAGAGCTGCACCAAAACAATTACTGAAAAAGCATGCAGAAAGAGGCCTGTAGAAAAAGTGATATTTTAATAACGCACTGAACACATTCAGCCGAAAGGTACTAAACGAACACAAGATGCACCAGTGCCCTGAAAGTACAGATACACATCTCTTTCCCCTAGCTTTGCTTCACATCAGCTTCCCCTGACAGCAATTTCTCATTTAAAAAAAGTAAATGAAATATATACGGCCAGGAAGCACAAGCTGCCTTTGAAAAGCATTCTGATTAAAAACAGGAAGATACGGTGCAAATCTTGCAAAGAGTTAAGCATAAGATCCAATCTTAGAAGATAAAAGTCCTTAATGAAACAAAAAGCTGGGCTGTGGTTGTGCAGGGGCACAGAGAGGAGAGAACACTATAACACAGAGCCACAGAAACACGCTGCCATCAGGACACACAACTCACCATCACCTCTGAAATCCATCAGCTCTAGCCAAAGTTATATATTCCAAGCGTGCACTTTCACCCAGGAAGCCAATATTCCAATTTACATACTAACTGGAACACGATTCCTTTCTGCAACAGATAGGCTCTTCGACGGTGGCAGGCCTGAGCCCTTCCTTATTTTTGCGACTGCAGACGGCTCTGACGCCGGCTGGACATCAGCGAGCTGATGCAAACGATGCCAAATCCTCCAGGCCGTGTGGAGGGAGCGAGCTGGCACTGCTCCTCCTGCCCCTGTGCAGGCAGCCCCTCTCCAGGGATGAGAGACACACACGTACATTTTACTCCAAACAGGTACAGAGGCGTTCCCACTGGCTGACACACTGCACCTGTACCACTAATTACCTTAATATAACTTAAAGTGCACAGAGGCACAGTCAGACCAATCGGAATTGCAACGATCCTAAAATAGCTGTAAGCCACACTCCTGACTTAATGCCATGAGAGGTGGAAGAGAAAGGGGGAAAGAATAAAGTTAGAGGTGCATTCCTAAAATAATGCATAGTGAATGTAACATGATTTGACCCCCTCGGGGCTGCAAGCTGGCATTTATTGAGATATGCAGCTCCTAGCACAAAAGAGCATCCTACTGCCTCACGTGCTTGGAAACACACATATTTGTTAAATAATTTTAAAAATCACAATTGAAAGGAAACTGGATGTTTGTGACACATGATTAAGTATCAGACTGCACGCTTATTTATTAATGATGTCCACACTTCAGAGCAGCATTTTTTAATATCCTCCTAATTTGCAATGATTTGTATTTAAGTACTCTTAAAATAATCCACACTAGTGGACTGCAGTTGGTGAAAACTGGCATTAGTGAGATTGCATTTCTGCTCTAGTGAAGAAATAAACGCTTTCATCTCATGCAGCTGTAGCATGTACATAATTGTGTTCTTTGTATTTAGCAGTGGCTAACAATGGCTAACATATTCTAATACATCCTCAGAAAAGCTCCTTTGTTCCAAAAAAATGACTTGAATAATGCAGATTTTTTAACATATTGATAATGAGGAACTAGTGTAGGGCTCACGACTCAATGTGTCTGACTAGATATGTGGCCAGGACAACATGTCTAAACTTGTCAACAAGGATTGCATTAAAAAGATCTCACTGAAGGCCTGCAGCATCGCTCAGATTCAATTTTCGGTTCTGTTGGGATTTCTCTGCACGATATTTTAAGATGCAGCAACCAACAGTTTAACAGACTGAGATTCAAGTCCTAAAGCACCCTCTCAATCAAACACATCAATATTATTTAGGTATAAAAATGAAATTACACCTATTAAAGTACTCAAAAAGCCCAAACAACTTTTTGAAGAGAAGACGGCCTAAAAAATCAGTTTTAGAAACGGTCTGTGGAACATGCTAAGAACCTTCCCCAGTCTTTCCCTCTGGCCCTGCTGATGCCCAGCTCTGGACCAGGCCGGCCACACTACTGGCGGCCGAGCGCTGCGCATTAAAGCTCATTTGAGCCCGCACGAAGGCAGCAGCAGGCAAAGAGGGCAGGCAGCAGGGCAGGCAGTAAGGCAGGCAGAGAGGGCAGGCAGAGGGCAGGCAGCAAGGCAGGCAGAGGGCAGGCAGTAGAGCAGGCAGAGGGCAGGCAGCAAGGCAGGCAGCAGAGCAGGCAGCAGGGCAGGCAGCAGAGCAGGCAGCAGGGCAGGCAGTAGGGCAGGCAGCAGGACAGGCAGTAGAGCAGGCAGTAGGGCAGGCAGTAGGGCAGGCAGCAGGACAGGCAGTAGACCGT